>DWOZ01000242.1:0-10817 GCA_018251395.1 Choranthus vitellius
GCCTCTTGGTGAGTCCTAATTCCTTTTCCTTCCCATTCCCTTACCTGTAGCTACTGATATTGAATCATTATTCAGCTAGATTATAAAGTTCTACAACTTTAAAACAACAATTTATAATATTAAGTCATATTAATTCAACCCTGCATGTACTGCCATACTGAGCTACCAACATGGGTAACTCAGAGTCAATTGTAGGGTACACCAAATGATATTCACATCCAGGGATTTTGACCTATGTCTGCTCTCTGCATAAAAGTATCATACAATATTATAATAAAGAAGATTATGATTTAAATCGCCACTTACCATCAGGTGTGTTTTAAGTTTAGCATTGAGGTAAAAAAACATACACTTAATCAAGCATGGAACCAGAATATCATGCTGTTGACGGAGGTATGACGGTAGCATTTAATGATATTGTATTAATGTTCAGGTGAAAGAGAACTTGTGGAATTCCTGACAGAAGAGATTGTTGCGGAACGAAAGGCACAGAAGGTGAAAACTATCCCTAATGAGATGGAGGGGTTCAAGGTGCAAGGAGATGGTGCAGAAGTAGTACTAACTAAACAACTTAAAGATGAAATGTAAGTATTGTTTCAATAAATTATAAATAAATGCCATATATCTATTCATATCTAGAATTTTCTGTGTCATGGGTAGGACAACATAAAAAACACAATAATACCCATATTTGCCTGTCTTGACCACAAATCAAACCCGTATGCCCTTGTTTTGCAGGCACGGTCACTATTGAATAGGAAACAGATATCTTTTCAACCATTATTTTAATCAGCAAACTTTTTTTTTAAATAGCCATGTTATTTCTTATGTTGGTTCAAATTCAGTACGTATCGAATAAAATAATCAAGGTCTGTTATTTTGATTGCTACTGTATCTCTTTTTCAGAGTAAAAATTACATTCAATGTAAACCACACAGTTGACTCTGAAGATTTTAATGAAGGTGATGCTCAACCTGAGAAGCAAGAGTTTGCTGAAATGCGTTCAAAACCTCAGTTTGAAGTGGATCTTATAAGAGGAGACACCACATTAGGATTCACCTGCTCATTCCTCCAGGAACCGCCACAAACCACATCAGATGAATATAGTATGTATTTCAAATCATAATGAAGAATCATTGTAAATTATATACATACGTAACAATGGCTGAAAATTATAAGGGCGAAATTCTTATGGGTTACTCTAAAGAGATATGCCCTTTTTGTTTTGCTGGGGAGCGACAAAATAATGCATGTGATTGGTCAATTGAATTGCACCATTGATAAATCACAACTATTGGTCTTTATATCGCACGCATTGTGTAATATATAAAGTATTTCATCAGAAGCAGTTCACCCTAGATTGTGGGGTCTGTTAGATAGAAATAGTACAAAAAAATTTTGTTTTTGTTTTTATAAAGTTACTACAATAAAATATTAAAAAACTAAAATTTGTGGTTGCAGATGACATCTTTGGGATTGATGAGGTGACTCTGTACAAAGGAGAGTGGTCTGATAAAGTGTATGCAGTGGCCGGTGATGTTCTTGATGGGGTGCGTAATTATAAATTGAACCTCAATATTCCTATATAGAAACCCAAAATGTATTATATGTATGTCTATCATTTTTTTTACTCCTGCTATTGAAATGTGATTCATAGTATTAGAAATGTTGTGATATAATTAATCTGTTAACTGAAAATATGTTGTAACAATAATTATTATTTAATTTGTTATCAACTTATGCCTATTATTAAAAAACTAGAAAATGTTGATCACAAAAATGTTGAGATACATAGAGGAACCATGCTCTTAACTTAACCAAATATGTAACACTACAATTTTCGGTAAATGAAATGTAAAGTAGGTTATTTATAAACAATAATAATTGTTAGTCTCAAGAAGTGTACAAAAATTTGGTTTAATTATACTAATCTGCCATGGTGTATTGGTTTATATGTCCGACTGCTGTTAAAAAGGTAGCAGGTTCAAATCCTGGTATCATCAAGTATTGTTTCACCCCATTTATTTCGCCACACTTGATTCTATAACACACGTAGTATTCGAGTGCCAGAAATGGGGCATATTAAATGCATTGAAATGAAGCTTATTTCTTCACAATGTGTGAAAAATATTCATGGATCTGCTACAAGCTTAACTTTTTTTTGTAATCTTATTTTAAATAATTAAAATAATGACAAAGGTATGAAAAGCCACTTTTTGATTCATGAATTTCGATTTTTTTTTATTGTTTAAATGTTTTAAACATAGGAATAAAAATAATCAAATCCATGATCATAAAAACTGGTCTATCCTTTTTTAGGTTTAAAGAGGTGTTACTTATATGATTTTTCGATGTTTTATATTTTTTTTAAAGTTTCAAAATATATGATCAATTGGATAAAAGACTTTTGAAATTGTCCAGTATATCTTTTGTAGCAATGTATGTATGTATGTTTATGATAAAACTTCTTTTCATTACAGTATCTATATGATCTGCTGATGAATCTGTTGGAGGAGAAAGGTATCAGCAATGAATTTGTCCAGAAACTGTCAGACTTCAGCACAGCATATGAACATGCGGCTTACATCAACCTTCTGGAAACCATGTCCAAGTTTACCATCGGCAAATAAAATCTTGATTGAAATATGAAAATGATTGAACCCGTAAATGCTGTTAAAACTAGCATCATTTATAGTCATAATTTTAACAGGGTTAAATAAAAAATAAAATAAATAGCTCAGAATTCACAAAAATGTTGAATATATCTCATTCAGTATCTAAAATACCCTTACAAAGATAATTATTTTTATTACAAAATAACAATGAATAACATTTAGCTAATTAATTGCGTCTAATAAATGTCGATCGATCGTGATTATTATAATATATCGGTCAAGGATATTTTTAATAATAAATTAAATAATGCAAATAAAAATGCTTTTCAAGGTTTTTCATTTTCATACAATTGAAATTCTGTATAACCGCATTTGCGGGTTCGTCTAGAACAATTTAAATGTATGAATTTGTAAGAATGAAACATCGGAAAGATTCAGAAGGAAAAAGCATTTATTTTGCTGAGGCAAGCTTTAACATTATATTAGTTTAGTTATATTGTTCACAATGACGTGTTCTTATTTTATCTGTTAGACTTAATTGTGTTTAGTTCTTTTAAATAAAGATGTTCATTAAAATGTTTTTTTTATTTATCCACTATACTTTTACTCATGAGAATAAAGCATTTAGATTTCAATGGATGTAGGTTTACTTGCACTATATTTTAATCCAGGAAATACAGTATGAAAAATATATATATATATTTTTATTAAACCCTAAGCATAACTTTGCCAACAACTACCATAGTTAAAAATAATTTTGATAAAAATATGATATACGTTCAAACCTTTTGGAACGCGTCTCATCATTGTCTTAAATCAACAACTACTGACTTTCCTGCATCACCCAAATCTTATCTGATAAGTTTATTAAATTTGAAGTATTATGACGGTTGTTCAGGAACTGGGTGAGTGGACGGTGAATGATCTGATAAATCTAAAGTTCATAGCAGGGTTCGGCAACCCGCGGTGCGGCTCACTCAGGCCTGATTTGCACGACATAGTTTTTTTCTTGAGTATTATACGAACACCACGAATAACCTTTTAACATTTGTGGCTCTCACATAAGAAAAGGTTGCTGACCCGTGGTTTGTAGCATTACAATATAATATATCTGTGTGTATTCTTGTTTATAAAATTACGACTTATGCAAATAGCTGAATAATAAGAATAGTAGGTCAGCACAAAGTTATCAAAAGATTTTAGTTTACAACAGATTCCATTGTTTCATACTTAAGTATTTTAAATAACTAATGTTTTGTTGAAGTAGGAATGATTTTTTAAACTATTTTATTGTATAAGGGACTATTATACTTATTGTGTAACCAATATTTTTATTAGTCGTTATTTCAATTAGCTTAGTCCGGTTCATACAGGGATTGTGTACGTAGGGTAACTCATATGCTTTATGCCATGAATTAGAAGAAAATTTCCCGGGATGCCAGTCAGACTATTAGAAACAAACACCTTTGTATTACATAATAATTTTAACCGGGAGTAACCAATGAACCTCAAAATACATTCCGAAATTAAGCGGTCAATATAGATTTTGAGACACTGCAGATCGTATCCAATTGGGTCAAATTGGAAATTAATGAAATTCCATATTTTTAAGAGAAGGTGATTTTTTTCAGCGACTTTCTGTTTATCTCCAATTTCAAATTAATTTCGCCGTTCTGTATATTTCCAATTTCAAATAAATTTCACCGCCTAGTAAGCCGGCTTAAAATATTTTTTATTCCAGTGATACCACGCCATGCCCCAACCGGAAATCATACCTGGTTCGCAGGCAAGATTTGTGAATTGACTTCATCTGGTTCAATGAACATCACAATATTCATATTATAAAAATGGTATAGCTGTCATTTTAGTTCTAACATAGTATTTCAATGTACAAATATTATTTCAAATTAACAAATTAAATTTGATATAATAACCATATCATGTAATGGAAGTCATTATAAAAAAGAAACACCTTGTATTTTTACCCAAATTTGTTCACGTGCGATACAATTATCCAAATAGATAGTAATGTTTACTTAATATGATGATAATAAACAGCTGATTACGAGTCCATATATATAGGCGCTAAATTTTATTTTACTTCAAAGCTTCCCGCGCTACTGCGTCAGCTGACATTGTAATTTCAAACTTTCTTGTTATCGTCTATCAGCTGAAGTCGAAAAGCTTGCGCGGAATAATATCTTCATCTCTATCTTTTTGATCGTGTTATTATTTATCACATGACCAGATGTGTACGGTAGAAAGAGCCACTATAGTTTTAGTTTTCTCCTTATAAGATGTAATAAGCCAATAGAATTATACCAGTTCAACTAAATAACCAATGACAACGTAGCCAGAGTTCTGATATACTGTGAACTTCGCACGAATCGAATCGAGCTGTCAAAGGAACGGCCAAAATGAAACGAGTTTTATTTTATCTCGCCAAAATGGCTGACGCGTCGTCGTCTGTGCGCGTGAACAAAATACCCGATACTCTTTATGAACAGTGTTTGACAAATTTAGTGATATATCTACAAAAATGTAAATGCGAGCGAAATGATTTGCGCTATCTGCCGGATAACGTCCTCATGGATGTGTATTACAAGGTGAGTACTGTCGAGTTGAACTCGGTTCCATTATCTACAAAAACAGTCTGACGAAAATGCACCGTTACATATTTATGTTATCTCTTGTAAGATTTTCTGGCTATCACTAAGATACATTTAGTGGCTAGGTCCAATGTTTATCGTGATGAGCAAGGTGTTTTTAGCAGGTTGATGTACAAATTCGATGTCCATAAGTCAATCGCTGACACTTTCACTGTTTGTGCTGCATCGAGACCGTTCGTCACGCGCAGTCATCGGTTATTTGTTGCGAAACCCTATTCAATTTTCAATAACTCGTGGGACCAATGTATGAAAGGTTTTGTGCTATAGCGTTGAGTGAAACAGGTGGAATATTCTTTGTTGTCGACACCTGTTCTGCCCACATTCCCACCCTATTGTGCCTGTAGCCATACGTGGTATCTTAGGATTATGTAAATATAAGTGTTTACACATATAATAATTTTTATCATCGGATTTTCATTGATATCGTAATCGCCACAATCCAAGAGATCTATTATAGCTGGTGATATGCCTTGATCTAGATAACCTAACCTGTCCACATATTTTGCATCTGTAGATATTTTTATTGATTCGACTAATGCGAGGAATTCATTAAAATTACTAAACAAAAGCATTATAAGTAGGTATTTATACAACTGTTGTGCATGTGTATTAAGCTAATTTCCTCAAATAGTGACTGTAATGTGATACTACAGTTTCCGAAAAAAATTAAAGCTATTGAAGGAACATACAGGCATACATTTTTGTGAATGAGAAAAATTGATTATTAATGTATTCAGTTATTGCTTGATGATACAAGATGTTGTAACAAAGAATTCAAAATCCTTTTAGAAATAACATTTTTGTGTACATAACATATCACACCATATGGCTTAGTTTTTTTTTAAATTGTGCATTACACAAAGGCATAGCAATTATGTAAACCTCAGCAATATTTTTTTAATGACATAGATACTTTGCATGTTTGTGTGGGTTGTCATAAATAAACAAGTAATCTATATTATCATTCTATATTTGAAATGCAGATTTTTGCAATAAATATGCGTAAAAGGCATTTGCAATATGAATTTCGCTATATTTAATACAAACATGCTTTGTGACATATCACTTATAGAAGACAAAAAGTGAAACCAACCTTTATAACATTGAGGCAGTTATGAAATGGGTTGTACTATCACAGAATTCAGAATATATTGCAACAGTCTTAACTGAATAGACAAAGTTGCTTAAAAGTAAATAGTGTTTAAAAATGCAAAATCATTGTTGTTGTGTAAGTGCTTAAAGTTGCACTTTATGATTTGGCCGTTATCTGAATTATTAAATAGTCCTTGTCTTTGACCTACACCTATTGTTAACAATAACCTATTTGATCTAAATAATGAAGTCATTCTTTTAGCTCTTTAACCAAATAGTAACAAAGACACTTGCCATATTACATACCTATAGCTACAAATGATAATATAATAGTAAGGAAAGTGCTAAATGTAATTGGATGTATAGGTACAAATTGTACTAAAGTCGGCAAAGGGATTGTCAGCTGTCATCACAGCTGTGCCAAGCGTCCGGGTTGATAATGTTGTATCATATCAACCCACACATGAACATGTCTACCACACACACCATTAATGTCAATGTCGTAACATGATAAGCGGTAAAGATTTTGTTGTAAAATATAAAGGAGTTTTACTTGAATCAGTGTTGGCATTGTGTCAAAATCAACCTGTGCTACTTGTATTAAATATATAATGATAGAAGCTAATAATATATTGTCATTTTTTTCTGTAAGTAATAATAATTAAACTTAGTTAAGGTACACAAAGACAATCTTGGCCTTATTTATAGTTAGCTTTAAAATGATATTAAACCACAAGACTATTAGAGGGTTTTAACTTATTAGAGAATATTAAGTGTTTTGTGATTGTAGCATAACTAAAAAGAATGTTCCTTAAGTACAATCAAATAGAAGTAACAAGATTATGCATTAAGACAACATTCAGCTGATATAGCTACATTATGTCATTTATGTTAAATGCTTTTCAACTTGTGCATATTGGCATCTATATTATGTACATGTAAACTTGTGGCAATATTTTTTATACCAACAGAATCTAATAAAAAAACATGGATTTATTTATGTTGTTGAAGTGAAGTAATTTTTTTTTGACACTGTGACAGAACAGTTTAAAAGCAATCAAATACAAGATTTGCACAATAAGATCAACATATTTTATATGGCAACATTTAATTTGAATTAAGATAGTCATATTATTTTAATTAAAAAATGATCTCCAGAAATTTAATGATTGTCCATAGCATTCAGTTTTCTTAGTTGCACCTAAAGAATTTTTCCTGAAAAACATTTTGTTCAATAGTTACTTAAATGGCTGCTAAGTACAGATTTTGCAGGGATTGATTTAATGACTATGAGTGCAGTTAACATGTTTTGGAAACAGTTACATGGAAAATAAATGGAACAGTCCTCCTCCTCTCCGTCTCCACACTCCTCGCAATGTGAGGGCTACAGGATATAGTCCACGACATTGGCCAGTACGGATTGGTAAACTTCTTTACACCTTTGAAAACTTTAAAGAAAACTCTCCAGAGTGCAGGTTCCTTATAATGTTTTCCTTCACTGTAGCAAGTAATATATCTTTAGATACGCACATAACTTTGAAAATTAGAGGTGCGCCGCAGGATCTGTACCCAGGACGGGAGTCGAGAGACGTCCGAACCACTAGGCTATTTGTGTTATACGCACGCACATTTTTTAAAATTAGAGGTGCGTTTGAGACCGTTCGAGAAGGCTAGCATTCAAATCGTTCTATGTTCGTTCTAAAGAATGTTATGATTTCATAATCACAAAACATGCTACGTCTCATCGCGTCCTAATATCGTCACTAACAGTTTTCCTCGACAGGACAATGTGCGTGCCGTTTATGAGTTTACTGACTTGAAACTAATAAACACATTGCTGTGCCATTGTTAGTTGGCTGTTTGTTTTGAACAGATAAACGGCTGGAACGAATTATGCGTTTCCTTCTTGTAAATTATGGATTTGAAATGTTGTAATCTATACTCTGTGCAAATTCGATCTAGAATGTTTTCCATACAAAATCGTTAATTTAGTATTGGAAAAATTCCTGATCGAATTTGCACTAAGTATAGTTTCCGCTTGCGATTTTGCGTGAGTACCTATGTTAGTAAAAGTCTTATTTGTTTTTTTTTTTTATTGAAAAGGGTTTTTGTCTCGCAGTGACTATGTCACCCCCGTATGGCCTGATTACAAAACTAGCTACAGAAATTGAATAAAAACTAAGCTTACATACCACTTAAATAAAGTTGTAACAATATATTAGCCTCGTCCAATGATGGAGAAGCCAAAATGGTGTTACAACTACCCACATTGTATCCTGCTAGAATACCGTTATTTTGTCTCAGTGGCAAGTCTATTTGTTATTTTTGACTATAATTTATACCTGTGTCAAACTTCATATAGATATGTTTAGTAGGTTTTGCGTGAAAGAGGAACAAACTTGTAACTCCATCCATCCATCCTCAAAAATTTTCGCATTTATAATATTAGTAGGATAAAATTAAGTAATTTAAGGAGACGCAGGTTAGATAGAAATGTTGCATTTAATTTTAAATACAGTTAATCCTGTGAAACTTTTCTATAAATCCTGAGGTACTGATTCCCGGCCGCATACTCATAGGATATATCTATGTTTAACGTCTATATTAATATTAGAAAGTTGAAGAGTTTGTTTGCTTGAACGCGCTTATCTCAGGAATTACTGGTTCGATTTGAAAAAATCTTTCAGTGTTAGATTAGATAGCCCAATTATCGAGAAAGGCTTTAGGCTATACGTCATCACGCTAAGAACAAAAGGAGTGGAGCACCAATGAAGAATATTTCAAAATCCTTGTTGTGTGAAGAATATTTCAAAATTCTGGATGTTTTTCCTATTGATAGCTTTCGTTGCGTGCGCTTCGCAAACGGTTAGTTTCGCAAAAAATGTATGAAAAAAACAGACGTCGCGGGTTAAAGTTAGCGTTAGCCCAAAGCAACTATTCCACTCGGTTGAAGTCGCGGGCGGAAGCTAGTTCACTATAAAATTAAAATATTTAAAAGTATTCTTTGATAAAGCCTATATTCTCTATAGACAATACCTATCTGTCATCGGCTTTAGAAACAATAAACGTGTGTGTATTTAAGTTTTCTGTGTAACACAGAAATTCTAGCAATTTAACAGTAATAATGATTAATATCTTCTCCGATATCCACTGAAACAACACATCTATTTTGCCAAAACCTACTTTATATCGAACCCGGATCCTAAATAAACTTCTCGCGTTATCTGTCAAGTAAACAATATTCATACGTTAAAATCGGTTAAATAATTAACTTTATCTCTGTTCTACTTTATATTTAATTATAATTATAATTAAAGTGTTTTTTTTCATTTTACTATAAAAAGTTATTTTGGGTTAGGTTCAAATTAATAGTTAAAAGTCGGTCTAATTGAGGACAAGTAAAAAGTGACCTTTCCGGATTCAAAGCTGCTCTATTTTCTGGTAATGGGTCTTGAATATTTTCCCTATACAGAAATCAATCGGTGACAATTTATTTAAACTTGAGATGTTTAGTTTTATAAATGAAAAACGGGAAATCACACTCTTCCTCGCAAGAACCAGTCAGAAAAAGATGTTATTTAGACATAACTATAACATTTAGACATATAGTATCGCGGATTTATTTATAGAAAGAAGAAGAAGAAAGGAAGGAAATATATTTAGTTTTATCAGCAATAATTCCATAATATATTTAAATTATAGAATTGTTATCACTTTTGTTCTATTGTATGTAGATTCCGCGGAGTACGCGATATAAGGATTTGTTTGTTGGTATGATATGTTGGTAGGTTGTTGGATTTGGTTGTTTGGTGGTTTCAGGCATAATGTAGGGTTCAAATGGTGATTTTTTTTTAAATCGGCCCAGTAGTTTCGGAGCTTATTCTCCACAAACAAACAGACAGTCCAATCTTTCCCTTTTATAATGTTAGAAAAAACAAGTATTCTATATGTCTTTCCAGACTATAATCTACCTCTGTGTCAAATTTCGTCCAGACCGGTTCAGTAGTTTTTGCGTAAAAGAGTAACAAACATCCACCCACTTATTCGCATTTATATTAGCAGGATAAACGGTACCTAGATGGATTCGAGATGGTCTGTAAGCAGCACTGGAAAGATCTAGAAGATTGGGTAACAATCACCCGGCGAGTCCTTTGTTACGCCAATCAGTGTAACACCACAATCTCGACGAACTATTGTTATACAATGTCAATGCTCGATGTCTGTGTGCGCATTCATACACAATATTGTCTATAGGTGTTGTGTAACTTATATCTGGCTTCAACCCATCGATGGCACACTACTGAGCACGGGTTTGTCCTCATAGTGAGGCCTAGGGCATACTCACCACGCTGCTCCAATGCGGATTGGAGGGGTGGTGGTGAACCCAGGTGTTGGAAGTTTCTATGCAGTCCGAAGCCTCCTACACGGCTTAAATATTAGT
>DWOZ01000243.1:0-10811 GCA_018251395.1 Choranthus vitellius
ATCTATAACTTTAATAGCTTATGCTGTTGGTAAGTCCACAATACATTCTTGACTCACCATAGAATACAAATCGATGGCTCCGGGGCAACGCAACGGGCCTTTAACAATGCACTCTTTTGTGTTAAACACTGCCTTTTCCTTTAATTACCAGAGTAATTTGTTTTACTGATTAGCGGAAATATCTGCAATCCTTCAGTGCTCGAGCACATCTCATTGATTGTTTCAGACAGTAGTGTACAGGCTCGTCGTCGCCAGCCTATATATACCTACTCATAATGTTTTTGCAGTGCAAAGGTATAGGTTACTTCTTGTAAAGGAGTCACCCTTAATGCAGGTGCTAACCTTGCTCAATGGCTTAGTGGCATGGAACCACTCCATCGACATACACCTATTGCTGCGAATTTCTCGGCACGGTAGGAGATTACATAGCAAAGCTTTAAAACGAATTAGATTTAAATCTGTAAAGTTCTTTAAACTGTTTTGTAATAAATAAATGAAATTGTTAAGAACATGCACTGAAAAAATTACCAATAACTATGTAAAGTTTCATGAGCTTCAGTTGTAACATATAAAAATATATTAAATTGAAACTTTGGAAATCTGTCTTGAAAAGTTATGATTTTGTATTATGACCCTTATACATAGGAACCATCGAAACGCAGATACAAAATATAAATACTACTTGAACAGGCGGATACAGAAGAGAGAGCTAAAGACCTAAGCAGTACAGTTATGGAATGCAATTAGGAAACCGGGTCGGAATCCTTTTGGCGGCCATAGGTCATCCACTAACCTCTCGACAAATTCCTATTGAAGCTGCATATTGCTGCTCACTCTCTTAGAAGTAATTCAAGCGGTGAGCAATTCGTCTTCTCGAGTTCACAGACGGTTTAGAATCACTAGACTTGCGTATAGATGTGGGCTCTCTGTAAGTCGTCTTCCGCATGAAATAGGGAATTGAGGGCCTTTATGAATGAATGCTAATACCTGCAATGAATTTTTGTCACCACATATCGCGATACAAAACCAGGTTTTCCAACACCACATCGATACCTGGCATGCGTTTACAGGTCGATTTCACAACATTTCAATCAGTCAATCAGTAAATCAATTCATTTATTTATAAGCTTTACAATAAGGTGGAATCAGGTATAAAATAATTTTACGCTTATTCTACCACTAAGTGGTGTACAAAGATTGCCATTTCCTACCAGGAACTTGTACATTATGGAAGGAACTTCTTGGATCAGTGTTAACTCAAAGACAACGAATTTCCTTCACCGTGTAAAGATCATCATTCAAAACTACGAGATATGGTCCTTCAAAACGCAGATCTATCGCTACCGTTTTGGCCAAAGTATTGAGAATGCCCTGGTTTTGCTAAAATGAGCAGGCGGTTATCTCAATTCATATTCATTGACCTTTCTGCTCGTTTGTCTACTTATAAAAATAGAGCCCCGGGCTTGAGCGCTTGTTACTTACATTTATTTCCTCATATTTATTAGTACCCTCATTTAATAAGACAACTTGTTCCAGGTCTCATCATATCCGTACCCTTTCTCCTAGCAACAGCGTGTGTGTATACATTTATAACGGAGTTGAGAGACACGCACGGGAAAGCATTGTCTTGTCATGCTGTCTGCCTGGCTGTGGCATTTTCTTGCTTAGCCACCACACAATTAGCTGGACATGCCTTTCCCCAACCAGCTTGTACTATAATGGGTACGAAATTTTCTATTTGTCGTTCTACAATTTACTACGGCACAATTTCCATCGGGTGGGATTGTAGTCAAGCATTAACTTATGTATAATAATGTAAAACTTAAGCTAGTAACCAAATTGTTGGTCAAAATAATACTTTAAAAGTTGATTGATAAGTTTTTTATTACATTACCTACATTAAATCTTGGGTGTTGGAGATAGTGAAAAGTTGTAACAGCCGAAGATGTGTCAGTGTCTTTAACTAAAACTGAGATTTTTAATCCCAGTGTATGGGATTTTGTGAAAACAGTCACTTTGTCTTTTATATATAATCAAGATAAAAAAACTAACTGTAGTGTGTATTTTTTTATTGATTTATAATTTTGCAGCTTACTTGATCCAGTTTTCGTTCGTCTCCTGTTTCTTCTGGTTGAATGTTATGTGCTTCGACACTTACTTAAACGTCAGGTAAGAAACTTCTTGTAATAACATTCGTTTTTTTTAAACGTTAATTAATATCGTAATAAAATCTTCTAACAGTCTTTCATAAATTTAAGATTTAATTTTTTAACTTTGTAAATTTTGCTTAATCAAATACACGACATAACAAACCAATATTTAATCAAATCGAATACGCGTTGTAAATTGATAAACAATAGTTTTTATTAAGCAAATCAATTTATTATAATTTATCTAATGCAAGAGAGATTTAATACTTTTATGAGGTTAATGATATGGTGTTAAACATAATTTCAGTCGTATTTTTATCTCGTAATTCTTAGAAGTATAAAGTAGTTCACAGAATTAAAAAAAAAATGTCGGAAAATAAGTAAAATATATGAACTCGTGTTAGTTATGAAAAATTACATTCTGTGCCCTTTTCAGGAGGTACATAAACTCCTCAGTAACGAGGCGAAGTATGCGGAGAAGATTCGCTTGGTACTGTGCGTATGCAGTATTACTACCAGTGATATTACTGGTGGTAACTGTCACAATGGATTTGTCTCCTGCAGTGCCCAGTACATACCTCAAGCCGAACTTTGGAGTTAAAGGTTGCTGGTTCAAAAGTGAGTTAATATTAATTATAATTAGCTTTTTATCGAGATTACGTCTACGTTCAATAGTTTTTTGTTACAGGTTGAAATTAAAAAGAACACTAGAAATATTCTATTCTATCTCATCTGTCCATTAATCCAAGCTTAGGCATATACATACTAGTATTGTACACCGCATTGAGATTCATTTAGCCGTTCCTGAGATTAGCGTTCATTAAGGCACACAAACAAATTGATAAATAGACAAAAAATCTTAAAATAATGGGTTTAATCTATTGCTTAGTACAAACCCTCAGTTTCTTTCAAATATCTACCTCATTTATGTATTGTCATGTCCTATGTGTGTGTACAAATAAATAAATAATAATCGCACTAAATGAATGAATGTGGAAATCAGATTGCCTATGGGCGCGTAGGTTCGTATCCTACCGACTGCGCCATGTAAAGTTATGATATTTGTAAGGGACGTAAATGATACGACACGGCTACCGAGTTAAGACTGACTTTATTATTCTTTTACCCTCACCACAATATTATATGACAATCCCCTTTTTCAAAAAAAATAATTATAATATACAATCAACATTAACATAAATAACATCCTTATTACCCTACAAAAAAAATACTATAATTATGAAAGCTGCACTAAATTTAATGAAATTTACGAGTTTTTGCTACATTGACATCCGAAATATAAGACATTTATATTGTTCAACTTTACATTACATAATATTAATTTTCATTATCATAATTCATTTACATGTGTTATTTTAGGTAATTATTATTATTGTGTTTACGTTATTTCTCTATTCGATTTGTTTATTTTATTTTTTATTTATATGTATAGAATAATTTATATTATTTATAGTGTAATTATTATACAACAAATAAAAATATAGTAATCCGGATATCTAAATTCATTAGTTAATACATCAATATTAATTTCATTTAAAACACTTAACAATCATTATAACATTTAATAATATTCAATAAGTCCTTCGTCAATTTACTTAATTAAAACTACAAGTGCAATAATTATATCTAACCATAATTATCAGTCATATAACATGTCAACCTTTGAAATGCAGTAGTCAAGTATTCATTTTATTTACTGTAATTAATATATATATATATATATACATATTTGTTTTATTTCATACATTCACATAACGAAATAGTCATCGTCTTAATAAAATGTTTTTAGTCTTAACAAACTTTTTGGTAGCCCTGTTAATGCTGTCCCTTGATGTCAGCATCCATGAGCCGGGAAACCCCACCGATCAGGAGGAATCACCTGCCTGCCGTAACGAGTGTATATATTAGTGTCAGTGGTTAACAAAGGAGCACTGGAGCAGGGCGGGGAAGGTTCACGAACCGCGCAAATATCGTCATAGCCTGTGGATAATGATGCTAATGATTCATCAATCGGCCGAAAAGCGTCTGTTATAAGGTGCCTTCTATTTCGCCGCACAGTATTACCCGTTTTGAATATGTATACTGAATATGACCTAGGCCCTATCGATTCACAAATTTTTCCGGAACACCATTCGTTATTTAATCTAACTTTCACTCTTTGGCCTATCTTTAGTGGCATTAGATGTCTACTCGATCTATCGTAATACATTTTTTGAGTATTTTGACGATGAACTAATTTTTCTACAATGTTTTTATGAATTTTAGGTTTTAATTTTTGTGGTGGGCACGGAAGTATGCTTCGAAGTTT
Organism: Choranthus vitellius; assembly: GCA_018251395.1. Taxonomy (NCBI): domain Eukaryota; kingdom Metazoa; phylum Arthropoda; class Insecta; order Lepidoptera; family Hesperiidae; genus Choranthus; species Choranthus vitellius. The sequence continues at coordinate 4,480 of DWOZ01000243.1, forward strand.
TCGATTGTAAAGCAATTCAGCCGGTGAAGGAATTTGTGAGCTTATAGGTGTGTTTATGTATTCTAGTAATGCTATATTAAAATCTGTTTTATCATAAAAAGTCTTTTTCATTATATTTTTGATGGTTTGAATCGTCCGTTCTACCTGACCGTTCGACTGAGGATGTCTAGGAGAAGACGTGATATGTTGGAAATTCCATGTCTTTGAAAACATTTCGAAAGTATTGCTCGAAAATTCGGGTCCGTTATCGGTCATGACAATTTCAGGAATCCCTTGTCTAGAAAAGACCAGTTTTAATTTCGATATTATATGATTACTTGTTATGCAATTGAGCTCCATGATTTCAACAAATTTACTATAATAGTCTACTACGATAAGATACGATTTGTCGCGAAAATGAAAGACATCGGCTCCTATTTTGTACCATGGTTTGTCGCATACTTCATGTGGAACTAGTGGTTCTTTACAATTTTGTTTTCTATATGTGAGACACGCTTGGCATTGCGATACATAATCATGAACCTGTGAGCTCATATTTGGCCAAAACATAATCTCCTTGGCTCTCAACATACATTTTTCTACGCCTAGATGGGCTGTATGTATCTTTTTTAACATTTCGCTTCGCATACTTTTCGGTATAATAACCCTGTTTCCTTTCCATAAAATGCCAAACGAGGTCGTGAGCTCGTCCCTATAATTCCAATAAGGTTTTAAAACATCTATAATTTCTGTTTTGTGTGTTGGCCAGCCCCGCTTAATTATTTTAATTAACTCACAAAGCTCGTGATCCTTTTGAGTATAGTTTTGTATCTCTAAAAAGTGTGAATCAGTGAGCGGGTTGCTAGATGCTACCACGCACACCTGCGCCTGCGCATCGAGATGATCGCGTGGCTGTGTGGGTGCACCCGGCCCCGGTGCGGTCGCACGCGATAGCGCGTCCGCTATGTATAGATATTTGCCGGGCTTGTACACAAGTTTGAATGCATACGGTTGTAAACGGAGTAGCATCCGTTGTAAGCGCGCCGGGGCGCTAGCCAGCGGCTTGTTTATTATACTAACAAGCGGTTTGTGATCGGTTTCGATTGTCACGTCTGCCCGACCGTATATGTAGGTGTAAAATCTTTCACACGCAAATACGCACGCGTATAGTTCTTTTTCGATTTGCGCGTATGACTGTTCCGTTTTTGTTAACGACTTTGAAGCATAGCATACCGGTAGATTGTCCTGCATTAGGCAAGCACCTAACCCATTTTTACTTGCGTCTACTGAGATAACGACCGGCTTGTTTAATGTATAATATTGTAAAACGGGCGTTGAGATTAAATTGGTTTTTAATTCATTAAAACACGCGTCATGGTTTGCGTCCCAATGCCATTCGACGTCTTTTTTGAGTAATTCACGTAATATTGAGGTTTTTTCCGATAAGTTAGGTATGAAAGTACTAATAAAAGTGATTAAACCTAAAAATCTTTCTACATCTTTTTTGTTCTCGGGTGTCGGCATATTTTTTACGGCCAATAGGTGTGAGTCATCCGGATAGATACCGTTCCGTGTTATTTTATGACCGAGGTATTTGATTTCAGTTAATCCTATTTTACATTTGTCTTTGTTTAGTTTAATATTTATTTCTTGACATCTATGTAACACGGCCCTTAGGCGTTGGTCGTGAATATCTTTGGTTGGACCAAAAATTAACAAATCGTCAACAAAAAGTAGTATCCCATCTAAATCATCGAAATATTCATATAACTTTTTATGAAAAATTTCCGAAGCCGAAGATATCCCGTAGGGCATGCGTAAAAACTTAAATCTGCCAAACACTGTGCTAAATGTACATAAGTTTGTACTCTCCTCATGTAATTTTACCTGCCAGAAGCCTTGCTTGGCATCCAGAGTGCTAAAATACTTTGCACCCGATAGGTTAGCAACCAGCTCTTCGAATGTTGGCAGTTTAAAATGTTCACGTTTAATGGCCCTATTGAGGTCTTTGGGATCTAGACATATGCGAAGGTCACCGCTGGGCTTTTTCACAACAGTCATGCTGTTCACCCAGTCCGTGGGACCCTCCACTTTTGCCACAATGCCTTGACTTTCCATTTCTAACAGTTTACTTTTTACTTGATCTCTAATGGCAATTGGCAATTTTCTAGGGGCATGGACGATAGGTTTGACATTGTTATTTAATTGTATCTTGTATTCACCCGGTAGACATCCGATGCCCTTGAACAAGTCCGGAAACTCATCTAATATATTTCTACTCGTCTCTTTAAGCGAATAAATCCTTTTTATTAATCCTAGTTCCTCGCACGCTTCCCTACCTAATATTGGGGGTGAATTTACTTGTGCAATTATGAACTTCAAAAAGTAGGTGTTGTCTTTATAAATAACTTTTAAATAACACTTGCCAATAACATTTATATTAGTACCAGAATAGCCCTGTAATTTTAACGATGTCTGAGACAGCAGATTTTCTGATACACTAATTCCTTCTAAATAATTACGAGGTAATATGTTGACATCTGCTCCAGTGTCCAGTTTAAAGTTGATGAAATTGTTATTTATTTTAATATTAACTAACCAATCACTAGATTTGCTTCGAATATTTCGGCTATTCTGACTGTAATTATGATGTATTACCTGATCGGAGGAGTCTCCCTGCACTGCGTAGACCCGGCACATCTTAGAGAAGTGATTATACTTGTTACACCTGTTACACTGATGACCGAAAGCTGGACATTCATACGCCCTGTGTGCCCTTCCACACTTGGAACAACCTTTTGAGGATTGTGGTCGACTCTCGAACCGTTGCTTGTTGTGTCTGTTAGTTGATGTGTGACCGTGAGCCGCCGACGATGATTCTTTGGATGATCGAGTCTGAGTACGGTGCTGTTTGCGCATGATCTGTTGCCTGTTCCCACGGTTACCTCCGATCCAGCACACTTGCTCCCGTATTGCATGAACATCGTGTACTGGATTTTCTGTCTTGATGTTCTGAGCTTGAACACGAGATATTTCTGCCAGTCTGCATATATCCATCGCTTTGCTTAGGGTTAAGTCCGCTTCCCGCAAAAGTCGTTCTCTTAATGCACCATCTTTTATACCACAAATAAGTCGATCTTTTATGAGATCTTTGCACAGATCTTTGAATTCACAGCTTGCCGCCATTTTGTTTAATTCAAACGCGTATTGCTCGACTGATTCATGTTCTTGTTGTTCACGGGTGAAAAATTTATGCCTTTCAATTGTGATGTTTTTCTTAGGTGAAAAAAATTTGGTATATGCTTGTAGTAACTCGTGAACCGTAGCGAACTTCTCCGTAAACTGGTCATACACTTCTCGACATTTTTCACCAATAACATGAAGAAGAATATTAATTTGAACTTTATTATCCTTTTTTGACAATTCACATGCTTCGTAATAGATCATGAAGGCCTTCTTCCAATTACTCCATTCTTTGTTTAGATTACCAGACGTTACATTCTGTAGGTTTTGTTCGAACGAAAATGGCGCGGGCGGTCGCAGTACAGATTCCATTATTATTGTTACGCTCGTTGCACTTTTTCCCAATTCTTTCACTTTTTCACGTTACTTATTCACTATTTCTACTTTATATTGATATTGAATTTTGTTATATCGGCTGCGCCATGTAAAGTAGATATTTGTAAGGGACGTTATAATGTAGGTACATGGTTATCTTATTGTCAAACACTACTCGCACTCTTTCTGGTACAAATGCCCTTGACAACCTGTGATTTTGAGTTAAATATTACGTTATATTATATATTTCGTTTTTCTCATCCATACACATCTTCTAAACAACCTTTGTCAAAGTAATACTTTAAAAGTTAATTTTTATGTTAAATTTCGTAGTTTTTACAAAACTGGCGTATTTGACATTAGAAAGTTATCTTGTGCTATAAGATATTAGTGAGTTGAACATGTAAAGTATTATAAAATTTCTAAAGAAAAATAGTAAATTTGTACGCAAGAGAAAAACGGACTCAAGTGTATCGTGGACCATGAAAATAATGCTAAATTATGGGTATTCGTTATATATATGTATGTATATATTTTGAGAGTACCCGAAGTATCCCATATGAACGCCTTCACCTCATCACTGATATGTTGTTGTTAAATTATGTAAATGTATCGATTTTAATTAAATAGTTATTCAAAAATAAACACTTATTTCTATTTAAAGAAACCCGTCCATGGCATTTAGAGGTACCGAAGCGAAACAAAGGCCGTCTAAGTAAATAATTATAGTAAATGGTTAATTTACATGTCGTGAAGGTGAAGCTTTGTTTTTATCATCATAAAGTTTTTATATCAGATTTAGAAAATTCATATCTAATTATATTGCTTTAATTGCGTTTACGTAAATTTAATTAGGTGTATTAAAACATAACACAAAAAATTATATTATTTTTTATATCATTCTATAAAAATAAATATTTATTCCTCGTCACGAATAACTATTTTAAATCTACGTAAGAAACAATGATACATTAAATGCTATAATAGCTTATAATTACATAGGTAGTATCCTTGTTTCTAAATAAATCTTGATGATACGTAAATACAGAACTTTAAACAGGGTTATCTTACATTTACTGAGTTTTATTGAATTTTCAGTTATGAACGTTTTCTATTACGAAATTAATAATTAGACTTTCTTATTGTATAAATGTTTTTTTCAGAATGTTACATCACCCAATGTGTTTTATAAAGTTACGATTTCACCTTTTTTTTTTACGTGCAAATATTTGTTTCAGAATTGAACGATGAACAGAAAGCTCTGCAGGATTTGGCCCGCAAATTCACTAAAGAAGAGATCATTCCCGTTGCATCCCACTATGACAAGACTGGGGAGTATCCCTGGCCCATCGTAAAGAAGGCCTGGGAAGTGGGACTAATGAATGGTCATGTCCCAGAGCATTGCGGTAATGTGATTGATTGTTTTTTTTTCTCTGGGAATTCAGAAATTGCAGCAAAGATTTCTACAACACCTTATCATAATCGTAAAGTGGCGACTTGAAAGTATTACACGATTTTACTCGCCTATTACATATCGCATATCTACTTTACATAATTATATTGATACCTAAGTCATTAAGGTAATATTTACAGGGGGATTAGGACTAGGTGTTTTTGAGCTTTGTCTTGTGACAGAGGAGATTGCATTCGGATGCGCAGGCATAAAAGCTGCTGTGATCACCACATCTATTGGTGTAAGTCGTCACACCAACTATCAAAGCCTAATCATGAACTAGAAATAAAAGATCAGAACTTCACCATCGGCAAATTAATTATTTTTAATATTATTATTTTTTATTAAGGGAATAGGAACTTTATGCTGAAGTCAGTTTCAGTGAATTTTAATACCACTAAAAATATTTTTAGAAGATTGCGGCTAAACAAAATGGCTTTACCATTCAATTATTGAATAAGCAACAGAAGGACAGGATGTTAACTTTTCTTTCTAGTTCGTAATCTAACAAATAAACATTATTGGTTAAAGTAACGGATATGGATATTAGCAGAATATGTGATTTCCAATAACTATTTTTATATCAAGTACTTTTCGTCCTCCCTTCTTCGATAACTGCACGGGCCGCATACGCACTTCTTTTTTTTATGTGATAAGCAGGCAAACGAGCAGACGTTTTATATATTTTTCATCAGATATCTAAGAATTTCCATTTGCTCTGATTCTTTATATTGCTGTACATTTTGGAAACTTCCTCTATAATTTTAATATGAATTTCGGAGATTATGGTCTTTTCCAACGTGGTATTTATGGAATGATTACAAATATAGGATATCCGAGTCTGATTTTTGAAAAAACTCGTTCTTGTACAAGTAAAAAAATAACTACATCCTATTACAATGGGGCGGTGTCTCGTTGTCGATATTATGTCGCATCTCTATCCCTTGTTGATGAGATCTTTATTATAGCTAAAATCATTAAGGTCGAGTGTGGTTTTGTATAGTATTTAGCGGCTCCAGGTCAATATTTCCGTTGTTCAAAATTAAGCTTAATCATTTGGTAACCATGTAAATATATTCGCAGGAGGTTTAGGTTTAGGAGTACTTGAGGCGTGCCTCGTGTGCGAAGAAACAGCGTTTGGTTGTTCCGGAATTATGGCTGCCATATATATCACCGATGTTGCAGTGAGCTTCAAATTTAATCTTAAACCATATAATGTCTGTAGGTACCGCATATGAGCATGCGGAATTTGATGCTGATTAAAGCGAATTTGTTACGTGGGGAGTTTGACGTACTTTTTTGGTAATCTCAGTCTCATGTCGGTGACGGTTTAATTGCACAA
>DWOZ01000244.1:0-10809 GCA_018251395.1 Choranthus vitellius
ACTTTAATAGAACTTCAATTCTATATGACCGCAATACAGTTGAATTTCTGATCGATTGCTTTGGGGTGCAGTTGAAAGCCGATTGCGAATGTGATTACCAAATTGCGCTCAACAACAAGATGGCTACGATTTCTAAAACGAGAATCGGCAAGCAGGCCTTTCAAATGTTCTCTGCAATAGAAACTCACAATAAGGAAGGGTAAACGGTTCTTAAGATATTATCGATACTTAAGATTAACAATGACTTTGAAAAACCGTATATCGACAAACACTTTCAATAACTACCCGCATATAAAAGCCAATGAAGATTGTAAAATGTGCTCCTGAGTATCGCTAGGCTATAAATTGTATTGTTGATATGTTTGAAATGAGAATGGGAATGATCATCGCGACATCTGGTATGATTTAACAAGAATTATTATTATTGCCAGTCAATTCTGCCTTTATCTACAGTTAAATTTACAGGTATTACAATGTTATAAACTAAATCGTAGTAAACGCTTAATTTTCCTTGATATGTACTTAATAAAAGCCTATATAATCTTGACTTGAAAACGTTTACCTTAAAATCAGACTGGAATACCGACGTGGACAACGTATTCCATTAATCTAGTAACATGATATCACCATAATAAAATCATAATTATTACCGATTTACAGCCTGCCCCAAACTTTTGGAACTACAAACATGTAACTTTGTCATTTTATAAATTGCAGTATTTTTTGACATTATAAGCATGTTCTAAGAAAGAAATTAAAAAAAAACATGAATATATAATAATTTTGAATGACGTGTACGAGCTCTTGTTAGCTATGTATATTAGAATGATTTAATGATACGATTGATTGTAGAATTAATAATGAAACTCTTAGTAATGAAAAAATAAACTATTTAAAGTTAATGAATGACGTGGAATTATAGAGAGCGAGCACACGCGTCTCTTACTGGCTAACTGCGAACTAAATAAAAATATGAAAATTGATTCATTGATTCGTGTCGTACGTGATGCGTAAGTGCTGACCATAGCAGATGCACGGTTACACCGCAAATGGCGATCGATCGGCAAATGACTTCATTCTTGATTTTTATTTTAAGCTTATTTTACAATACTTAAATACTTGTTGTATGCTATCTCGTTCCCTCCCATTCTCATGAATACACTAGTAAGTTATGAAGTAGTCGCTAGCATTTCGTTGTGTTGTGGCAACGCAGGGCCGCAACGCGACGCGAGCACGGCGCGCGAGTTCATTCTGCGGATGTTCGTCGATCTCAATCCGGACGCGGAGAAGATCATCTACTCCCACTTCACGTGCGCGACAGGTCAGTGATGGTATTATGTATATATTCTACAGACCGTAATTGGACGGACTAATTGATTTAATACGTAGTGTTGCCAGAGAATTGACGATACAATTATACAACATTTTATTGTAAAAATAACGCGAGGAAAAACGTTTGCTGTTTTCAACAATATTTTGTCTAGTTGCAATTTATTGTTTGTAATTTTTTTACTCAGTTTAATTTTATGTTAATATTAATATACTATGTTTTGCTGTTGTATGCAATATTATATTTTTTTTCGCAAAACTAAAAGCTAAAAATGTTAAATACCCCTTTAATAATTAAATAAATAAATTTAACCTTTTTTATTAAATATTAAAATCGATAATGATGGCGTGTATTAAAACATTGATTATTTTATGTAAATTATTACAGGTTATTTGGTCGCCTTATATAGTTTTTATATGACATTAGTGAAAGTCAACAAACTATATTACTCGATATTGAAACATCGATACTACCCCATCACTAATAATTTTTGTAACATGGCAACACTATTTGTCACATTAGTCCGTTGAATTAAGGATTATTTAAATTCATTAATATGATAAAATTTAAATTTATTAATGCGTTAAATTAAGTCGCTGATTAAAATTGATTCCCACGGGCTGTGATATAGGGCAGCGGACTACTGCGGACTTATATCATATTATTTATATCATATAATCTCTCTATGGAGACAACCGTCATACGTTTTACGGACACGTCAACACTACAGCCATTCTTCCCACTTTGCGTCACTAAGGACTTCGTCGTAATATCTCAGGACGTGGGAATCCAGCCTAAGTGCTCGAACAAGTTGTGCAACGGGGTCGGTAGGAGGATGGGTGACCGCTAGTTACAGAAATTTCATGAACGCTTCGTGCTTCGTAGGGCACGTAAAGCCGTCGGTGCAGGGTGGTTGTTGTAAGATAGCAATCATTAAGATATGTCGGAGTTCTTCGGGCGGCATGAAAACTTCCGACACTTGGGTTGACCGCTAACCCCTCTACTAATCCGCATTGGAGCAGCGTGGTTGAGTACGCTCTAGGCCTCCTCAATATGACGAGAGACCCTTGCATAGCAGTTGGCTGCTATAGGTTTGAAGCCAAAATAATAATGATAGTACCAACCTATTTTGGGGGTAACTCAAGAGTGACATTTTCCTCATTAAAAAAAGACAAACTATTTTTTTACTAAATGAAATTCCGTTATTTGTGGAGATTGCTTTTAATTGTCAATGACATAACCAGCTTCCGCACCGGAGGCCACCCAACGTAGCTCCGCCACGGGTTGAACGACACCTTTAATGATTTAAATGGCAGATACAATTTTGGTAGTTTCAATCACAACAAAATGTGACTGGGTTTAGCGTGTAATAATATAAAGCGATGTTAAGATATTGATACGAGATATGATATCAGTTGCCACGTAATTTCAAGGTTACACGTTGTTGCAACAGGATCACGTCGGTGAAGTGCGGTCAATATCACACTTATATGAGGACACTACGACAGTTCTTTGGTACTATAAGCAGGGGTCGGCAACCTTTTCTTATGAGGGCCACCAATGTTGTTAGGATATTGGTGCGGACCACAGAGGATCCCAAAAAATGCCATGTTTCGTTAAAATGGAGACTCCATTTTGCACCGTATTGGTAAACGTCCGCGGGTTGTTGACCCCTGTATAGTGTCCCAACGTCATGCTACGAGTCAAAGTTTTAGCCGTATTAACCCCAATCCTTGCTGGTCTACCAGGGTGTCGTAAAAGGCGTACAAAAAGTCAGTCATAATAAAAACGGACAAACACAAACGTTCGTTCAAAGAAAACAATATGTTCAAAAATATTTTAATGCAAAATTTTTATGTTTCATACAGTGTAATAAATATGTGTTTTGTGTAAACTTAAGACTGATGTAAATTCATTTCTAATAAGTCTCTCATCTCGTTCGTTAAATTGATGCGATTTGACAAAATAACTATAGCTATGTGTTATATGATTACATCAACACGAGGCATTCATATTCAGTTGAGGACCTCTCTTCACCATCGAAGGGGTAGTAGCAGGTTCCATGGGTGGGATGGATCTGAAATGAAAAAAAATCATGAAAAATATTTTCTTTATGCAAAAGTTGACATCCCCAAACAAGACTCAAATTATTTGTACGAAGTAGAGTTTTAATACACGACTAACGGCAAATAGATTAAATCTACAGAATAAGGTCGTTTGTCCAACGCACCGTCATCGGGCCGTCAACGAGAACGAGATGACGGCGCCGAAATGTCGTTTTCGGTGATCCAAAGAGGAGGGAAAAGCGAAAGTTGCTGCATATCTTTTGAAAACAATACTTACACTTATTACAAATTTGTTTTAAGCAAACTAGATTAGAAAAAGCTTCGGATGTTTATTATTTTTAAACACCCTTGGAAACAAAGAACTGACTAGTTTTTTGAGATGATGTCTAATATAAAGTCATAAAATGTGACACAAACCTTGCCAGGCGTCGTGCAACCATCATGGGTAACACGTCCATAGTACAGTTTCTCTCCATCTGCAGTAACTCCAGCTTCCACTGCACCTGGGGGAACAGCGCCGTTGGTGGAAAACTGCCAGGAGAACATAGCTGGAACCAGCACCTGAAAATATAAAGAATAACGGTGTAAACTTTAAGTAACAGAATAAATGATAGTATATGTTTTTAACTTTAAAAAAAGAGTAACATAATTGAATTTGTCGATTATCAAAGTATTAAGAAAATAATTGTTATACTTTTAAGCTATCAACGTTAGCCGATGACCCCTTTCTACTTCTAAATAATGCTGACCTAGGACAAGTATAAGATGTCCAGTCAAGAGAAGATCCAATATGTCCGGCTTAAACCTAGATTAACCCTCTGCTGAGCACCAGTCCCTTCTCGTACTAAAGAAGCCTACATCTTTCTTCTTCGCGTTGTGCTCGTGTGGGTTAATTTAGGAATTAGCGGCGATCCAAAGTTGCAGAAAAATTATTACTTCTACGATAAAGCTTAAACAATTTTTGTCAATAGCTTTACCAAAGTTCTGGCCCTTATTTACTTCTTGCAACCTTAAAAATTGTCAAAAAATTATATGCACTACACTGGCTTACGTGTTCATTACGCTATCAGGTAGTTGAACGACCTTAAAATAGGTAGTTGGTTTCTATATGACTCTCGTTACTATAATACTAAAGTGTATTATTTAAAGTACCTACCTCGTGAATAATACTTTCTCTTGATTCAATATTGGTATTACACGAGAGATGTATGAAGTACGTGCATACTTTCCAAGATCTATTTCTTTACTAATCCAAAAAAGGATAGGGAGTGTCCTATAGCCCTTCTCATTGATGAGGAGAAAACCGTGCTTAAATATTGGGCCATAAATGGAAACCAAGCAACATAAGACATTTTTAGGCTATAGTTGCTAAGCTACCTTCTTATGGGCTACCTATTAGCGATGAAGTGTTTTGTTGCCTATGGTTGAAACAGATAGATATATTTGACGACCCCGAAAATATCAATAACATAAACTTAATTTTAATCAAATCTTCTTCCTCACCTCAAACTGATCTTTCAGGATCTCCTCTCCACAGAAGGAGATATAGCAAGCATTTTTGGAGGGGATGACCTTAGCGGGCAGAATATCTCCTTCGTGGGGAGCTCGCCCTGCGTAAATCTCTTCTCCATCAGCATCAGTTCCTACACGAAGCGCTCCTGGAGGAATGCTTCTCTGGCTCAAACAAGCTGGGACCCAACGGTATGTACCTAAAAAATAGAAGAATCCTTTTAAGCTACTACTGCCTTTGGATGTAGATGTTAGTACCTAGTAAAGTATGAAGTTTGATTGTAAATTATATAAAGATTAAATTATAACTTCTTTGGATATTACAGATAATGAACCAATTTTAAAATACAATGATGCTGGTGTGAATGGCGATCATAATAGTTAAACTGACAACACAAAAGCAATGGCCAAAACTCTATATGGAGTTTTACTAAAACAACCTAAAATTTAGTAGATGCTTGTTGTCTACTTATGTAATAAAAATATAACTTGCTGGGAAACAATATTAAGGGTATAGGAGCTGAGTGGTGAAGCAAAGAACCATAGAGAGGATTGGCCGAACAATGGCTAACATAACACGAAAAGCTGGAAGAGATAACACCTTAAATCCCTATGTTAAAATCAAGAACTTATCAAAGTACAATCTGAAATCAACTGTCATATCTTTGTTAAAATAATATGATAATAAATCTAGTATCTCAATAAATGCCTAATGCTTAATCATTTTTCACTAAAATAGGGCTTTGGAAGGTTGAACACCAAAATACTTTGATAATATTTCTGAGTAATACTCATGTAACTTAGATTAGATAAATAAAAATATTTTGGCATGATAACATTTGGATTTATACGTTGTAACTTGGACTGTTTCACGTATCGATTATTCGGTAGAATTATTCAGTGATTCTAAAAAGTGTTATCTCTCCTTATTTTAGGCTCTGCTTAGTTGTCCCTTAAAAGTTTTGCTGCACCACCTTCCCGGTATATCACATTTAGTTTATAATCATTCCCAATGATACTGATATATTTTCGATCAAGGGCTAAATCAGATCAATGCTGATGCTACTGCTTTTATAACTTACTCCAAGGCAACTCGACTGTCTCTCCGAGTAACTGTGGCACTGCGTCTTCAGGATTGTCGACTACATCTACTTCAGTTGGTTGCGATGGAGGATGAGGAGGATATGGGTAGAAGTATGAAGGATGGACGGGATAGAAGACTACACTGGGGGGGTACATATGAGGAGGATACCCGGGCCCAGGGGCACCAGGATGTCCTGGAGGGAAGCCATGAGGAGGAGGGGGTCCACCAAAACCGTAATATTTTCCTGGACAATAAATTTAAACTTTTAATTTCAGAGATGGAAGCGAAAAGAAAGTTTTGGTATACATAATAGGCCGATCTATACTCGGTGTGTTTGATTATTACGGAAAACTAGCGTGATGTTAATTAAATAGATAGATAGGTATATATTAATGAGTATAGATGAATTGCTCATATAGTTTCGAGAATTTTGAATCATTACAAACCAAATACCATTTTTGATACCTGTATAATAATAGTCAAGATAAAACTGTTTGTGTCGATGATAAGATATAATATTAGTATCGCTTTTCAATAGACAGCACACCTCAATAATGCTTTTACTAATACTCGGTCCCACAAATATTTATTTCATGAATTACTCGTAAGTTGCAATGGAGACAATAATTAAGTCGGTTGCAGACCAAGCTAAGTTTCTAGAAAAAGACGTTTACCGGAAAAAATGTTTTATAAAGAAGACCTTAAATATGCAAAGCTAAAATTTAAATTGGTTTATTGCACATTAGGGATGTTATGGAGTTTTGAATCCTTAGTCAAAAGTATCGGATAAATGAAATAAAGTTCTATCTGTAATCGTTTTTTCGATCGAATCGTTTTGAATGATTTCGTGTAAGGGCAGGGTATGTCTTTGGAAAAACCTTTTAACTAAGACATAAAAATAGCAGTTAGTTTTGACAATTACTTCAAAATCTAACGTTTTGTAACGGGAAATATTGGTAACCAATCGATAATCCGAAATAATGTCACATCCAATCTGAAAATAATATTATTGAAATATCCGGATCTTTGACTGAAACTCTTTGACTGAAAAAATGGAAAAACTATCATGGCAAAAAATATCCATGCTATCCCTGTTGCGTTTCTTAAAGTAAGAAAAAAACACGTCTGGTTTGTCTGTCTGTCTGTCTGTCTGTTATGTTTTCTAACTTAGCTCATGTAGCTTTACCTGCTTTACTTTGCTTTTGTATATACGGATACACCTTAGACATATTTGTTAGTTTACAGAACAAAGTCTACACATTTTTCTCAGCAGGTTCGCCTATGTAAACTAAGCTTAATTAAGTTGGCACCCGATCTGCCACTTACACAACATTATCAGAACTAGTTATACTGTGTAATACTGTTTTCTACTAATTTCATACCAGTTTCATTATCATTAATTTGGCTAGAAATCTATCATTAAGTACAATTAAGTCATAATGCAAACGTTTTTCCTGATTGAGTTATTCTTAAATTTATACAAGATATGTTTTTTTGGGAATCATGTTCCTGAGAAGATTAGAATTTATTTATTGTCATATCATGAAACGAAGACTCCGAATTCTACGTCATGTAGTATGTAGGTAACATCGCCTAACCAATCAGTGATTATTTTATTATTTTGCTTACAAATAATGACCTATAATCGGTGCATATCTCGAACGTTTAGTTTAGAAACCTGACAAACGTATGGTAAAATTATTAGATCGGGTTTCCTAATGGCTTCTTCCAGTAAATTAAAAGTTAATAGCACTTTCCATTATTGTTTATACGTTAGTTATCGTTCCATGCTTTTTTGAAATAATTAAGATAAGTGTTACTGCGCCCCCTGGCGCCATCGCAGGGAAATCGCTGCGTTTTCGCGGCGCTTACGCCTTTGCGTTCGCTTCCTTTTCGACACGGTGCCAAATATCTAGAGCGACAAATGTTATCATTATCAAGGATGATAATAACTACTTTTATATCTATTGTTTGTTACAGTTCCTCAATTTTTCCTTCTACATTGAAGTTTTTCAAGATTTTGCATTAGATATATTCTCGAGGTTCAGGCGTTGTTTTCCGCTACAATAATATTATTATGTCAATAGTATAATCCTTAAGCGAGCGCAAATGTCTGACGTCATCAATATTGTCTCAAGAAACGTGCAAGCTATTTTAGTCATTATTATTGAGTGAAAGAAAATAAAGTCCCTTATTCACTTTACTGATGCAATTTCTGTGAAACAGTTGATTTACATAAGAAAGAATGACGTTACAAATACATATACCAGTCTTAGGAATAAACGCATGAAATATCTTGTAGGTTAATCATATACGTAGGATAAATCAATAAAAAAAATATCGTATTTTTTTAAAGACATTAGCCGATTTAGGAGCAGAGGAGTCCCCTGATGTTAGGTCGTCAGCGTGGTCCATAGACATTAGGGACAAAGATCCTCGATACATATCATGATTATGAAAGGAATAATCACTAAATATGCATCGTAATTACAAATTACTAAAAAACATACTTCACAATTTTATAATTTTTTGTTCAAATAAATTCCTTTTGTCCTTTAAAAGTTACTTGGTGATTTACTAATCTTTATCGATGAAGCACTGTCCTATCAGTTAATTCCTTCAAACCACTTATAATTTAATAGTTATCTTTTCAGTATATCTGATATCTTTAAATATTAAACAGACGTAACTAACAAAATATCTAAATGTAACATTAAAAGACAATTTAAAATCTAACGTAACCCTATTTAAAAATGGAATAGTAGACAACAAACATATTCAAACATGACGGCCATTGCTTTTTGAAACAAACGAAAGAACAATCTAGCATTTTCAACAAATTCTTTATCAGTTTTGTTATCACTCACCTGCCATGTTATATCGGCTGTGTCTTCGTTGTCACTGTCGCCAGAACGCACTAGCGTTATTATATATGTAACAACTGATTCATCAATCTTTAACAGATAACGCAGGTACCTAACAGGTATAATTACGAGTATATTGCCTAATTTGAAGCGTTCATAGCTCGGCGGCTTGTTTCGATTGTAAGCGATCGAAAATGTTAAGTATCAGCTGGCGCGGTCGGTAGGAAGGTTGAAGCTTAGAGGCAATAATTTCGTGAACGCTTCTGTCGGTCTATGGGTACGTAAGTACGTCCCGGTTGTTATCGTTACATAGAAAATGTTGAGTTTAAGTCGAAGGCCTTCGGGCCGCACACTCGCGTCACATCAGGCCTCCTCAGTACCTATGAGGAGAACCCGTGCTGAGCAGTGGGTCATTAATGGGTTGAAGCCAGTCCTTGCCTAATTTAGTTGACAAGTTTTCTCAAAACAATTCGGATGAGAAAAATATGGGATTTTATTTTATATTGAAACGATTAAAATCGTTAATTACAATCATTACAATTATCATGCAAGGGCTACTGCATTTAATTTTTCCCGCTAGGACCTCCGCGTGGAATAGCCACATTCATAATATTAGTATATATTTTATAGAATTAACATTTAATAGCATTTTACATTTTGAGGCAGTACCTCCACCCAGCAATCGCCATAACAGCAGGCATTTGAAAAGAAACTTTTAAAGTGGGCGAGAGACCAATAAAATTTGAGAACCCTTGACTAAGACCAATAAACTTAGGAGCAGTGTCGCAGGACCTATATTTTCATGGCGCCCAACGCGGGGCCTGATAAGAATAACTTAGAGTATCTAAATTAAATGTTCTAATTTTTACTTTTATATTTTTGCGATTCTTAGAACAAATTAACGGTATTTTACCGACTATAGTATTATAAAATTGTCAAGTAAAAAATTTCCGATCAAATACACCGAGTGTAGTATTAGTGTTTATTATTACATTTATGGAAACCTAACTATACTAAAATGACAAATTACGGGTAGTGTGGAAAAAAATCCTGATCCAATGAGCACCGAGTATAGATTAGGAGATTAGGATTAGATATGTAAACTTGCCTAATGCGCTTAGTCAATTGTTTTTACTACGGCACAGGAACTAAGTTACTAAAATCATCTTTTTATCTTAGACTAGCTGTGACCCACGGCTTCATCCGCGTGTTTGAAGAAAAATCATATAAAGCTAAAAAGAATATTTTCTATCGTTTTTGTAACATTTCCTGGTAATACTCAGCTCCTATCAGTCGTAGCGTGATGTTATAGCCTTAATCGGTAAATGGACTATCTAATACAAAAAGAAAATTTCAATTCAAACAAACTCTTCATCTTTATTAATATAGATTTATTAATGGCTACATATCTTTAAATACTTCATAATATATCTAGCAATATCAATGAACTCTTCTAAACCATACTCGTTGTTTCTTCTGTAGTCTTTGACAGCACCAAATGTCTTGACCAGGTCGTTGAGTATATCTTTTATAACGTCTTTGATGGTATTAGGATTAGGCCTAAAATCTCCCTCCGCCACCATTATTGTCGAAGACACCTAAGGACATTTTCCATGCTTAAATCACGAAAAAGAGGAGAGGATAACAAAAGAAGCCGGAGTGAAAGGAATGAAGAAACACAACCACTCCCACACAAAGTTCCGGGGCGAGTAAAAGAAGAAGAATGGGGAGGAAGATAATTAAAGATCTTGTTCGTAATGATACGCCAAAGAAGCAACTATGGGTAGCAGGTAAGTACTTACAGGTCTTGGAGAGCATGTTAAACGACTAGATTTTTGCAGTCGTAGTCGGTGGATATGCTCCAGGCCTCCTAAGTCGTTAGAATGCTAAACTGTTTCAAGCCTGTCAGTCTGGTCAAGCCAGAAAGAAGATATTAAATGTAATACATATTTTAAT
>DWOZ01000245.1:0-10799 GCA_018251395.1 Choranthus vitellius
GTGGTATACGATGACGAAATCGATCTTAACCTAATAATAATAGTAGTGTGTGTGCATGCATGTATGTGTGTATGGAGTGTATCTGTGGGTGCATGAGGGAGTATGTGTGTGTGTGTGTGCTCAGTTGATATTTTGCAATAATATTTCAGTCTCGTTAATGTAATAATGTAATGTTTAATGTTTGTCTTAATTTCGTAATTCGCCTATTTAGGTTACTCTGAGCTGACCCATCCATTTGTGCCTTACTGTGTAATAAGTCTAAGGTTGAACAAATATTATTAATTCACATTGTAACCAAGTATAACACCTCAAAAATATAATATCTCTTGAATTATTATACAGTTATTTCATCTTTTTCAATGGAGATACTTCAAATATTCTTTAATTTGTCAGATATTATAAATATTACCTTCCAATATTATTCACTTCAAATCTTATAATAACTTTTTAAAAAGATTTAAGTAACTGCTTTATTAATTTATTAAGTGTAACCTGTTTTACTAAGGAGTTTCACAAGGTTCAATAATAGGGCCAATGGGAAAATGCTACTAATTATTACACACCGAGCAATACTCAATAAATCGCTTGTCGAACCTGTTTGGTATGGATTTCCTTATCTATACTAATATTATAAAGCTGAAGAATTTGTTTGTTTGCTTGAACGCACTAATCTCAGGAATCACTGGCTCGATGGAATTATTTCAGTTAGATAGCACATTTATCGAGGAAGGCAATATAATATCATCACGCTAAGAGCAATAGGAGCAGCAATGAAGAAAGTTTCAAAATCGGGAGATATTTAGCCTATAGAGAGCTGCATGCATTGCGTATATAAACGAAGTAGAGGGTTAAAGTTAGCGTTAGCCCAAAGTAATTATTCCACGCGGACGAAGTCGCGGAAGGAAGCTAGTTTGATATAAAAGAATAGAATTAGGTATGTTGAAGTAAAACACTTGCTAATATATGATCAAAAGATTTATTCTTCATAAATTATTACAGTAGTCGTACTTACATCGTAATGGTAAACCCATAGAATTGTTTTATCTCTCACATCGATAGGCTATTTAATAAATTTATGTTTATGTATAGTATAAAATAAAATTAAATAATGCGTTGGATAGATATTATATTCACCTTACTCGAGTTAAGTACAATTTTGGGTGCAATCCATCAAAAAACGATATAATATTGAATACCAATCAAATTAATAGGGTTAATATGTAATGATTAATTCTTACATATCTAAATTAATTTGAAGAAAATGTATTTTCCATAACTAACCCATATTCGATTTTACCAAACCCATTTTTTGTGGCATATACATATAAATAAATGCGTCTTACACTTATAATATAGGTTCTTATAATTATCACTATAAAATATATTACTTATAATAAATATGGCTCTCAATATTTTTTTGATACGGGATATTATTAAGATAGTGTAAAATCTAACTTCGTGTAAAAATATAATAGGTGACTATTGTTTCAGTAATTTAAATTGCAACATTCGTAAAGACATTATCGAAAATTAACGGTTAAGTACAAATATTTCAGTAGGGGTTATTTTTAAAATGTAATCCGAACAATTAAAACGAACGACACGTCGGTGTATTATTATTTAAATAAGGCATTGCTTTACTATGGAAGTTAAACTATTCTGCCGGTCGGCAATACAAACTTTACAAAAAAGGCTTCCCCTAAAAACCAGCAGTTATGAGCCATCCTAGACTATGTTTAGTTGAGAATAAGGGCTCAACTGCTTGTGATCATCAATATAAGGAACATAATTAATCTGTGACAACGAGTTACATTTTTTTTTATTATGTATATCTGTGCTTTTGTGCACGCATCCGATTTGGATGCGTGTTTTATTGATATATTGTGAGTGGGCTTATACGTATAGCATAGACTATAAATTTATTAAAATCGGTTCAAAGTTACATCAATTTATATAATCGTTTATAAGGCCATTTGCTATACCGCGGACAAACGAGGACGATGCGAGGACAGCCACTTGTTTAATGATAAAAACTAAATTACATATAAAAATTAACAGTGTTTTTCAACTTCCATAGTATTAGGATAATATCTCCTTGTATATTTAATGTGGTAGGTTATCAAGTGTTATGAATTTCAACGACAAATGATAAATATTTTAAGACACGGAGAAAAAAATTGTTAAATTTAATTATGGACTGGTAACACTACATAGGTAGGTAATATTATGTGTATTTTTAAATAATAATTAAGTTACTTAATTACAATAATAAACCAAAATTTGTTTTATTTCGTTAATTTACTAACACGATTACCTACAAATGCATATCTTAATAATTATAATATTGATAATTCGTAAAAAACGCTTCTAAATTATTTGAAGCATTCATAATTACACCACATACTTAAACTATGATTACAAATAAAATGGCATCATCTTACATTGACTTATAAGTACTTTGCCTTTAAAACTAAAAAAAAAACTTTTTTACGAAATAGTTAACAAAATTACTGGAAATAAATAAACTTTGCATTTATACTACTTTGGCTCATTAGGAACTAAAACCTATGACTAATTTATTTAAATTTAAATTAACTAATATTTTAAGATCGAAAACGAATATATTATAACATCTAGTCGTGACTTTTTTTTAAATATCGGCAGTTTTAGCAGTCGCCATTTTGGATTCGTGCCACTACTTAAAAATTTCGCGCCATTTGTATATAATTTATTTTGTTACGTATCTAGATAAAGTATGTATATTGATCTGAAGTAAATAATTATTGCACATAATATTTAAAGGCCAAATAAAAAAATAAATTATTACACATATAATATGCAAGAAGTAGTCTTTTATGCAGGTAGGCTACTATTATAAGGTATACCACACTATTGTGGAGGTGGCATGTCTAAACATGTTGTTCCGAACTAAAGTTGTGTGACAGGTTGGGTGTGAGACAACAGAAAGTAGTCGAATTACTGGGCCAATTTCCTTGACTTCACTCTAGTGATTACTAGTTTTTAGAGTTTTTAAATCTGGTCCGGTCTGGTCTTTTTTAATCTATTAAAGTAGGTGCCTATTGCGGCAGGACATATTGTGGAAACATAAAAGAGATGATGATGACACAGGAATCATATTGACCATCACTTATTGAGTACCTAAACCTAAATGGCATTATGGTTTTGGTACAATGAACATTATTGTAATAGATATAAACAGGAAACAGATGAGAACATAGATAATTAAGTACATTTTTATGATTTGCGATACACATTATAATTACATTCTAAATACAATATGGTTAACATTTTTGGCATAATTAAGTACACAAACACTAGGCTTAGATAGTTATTTATAAAATACCTAAGTGAATGTATCAATTGTTAAGTAGGTATATCGAAGGTGGTGCGGTGCCTGCGCCAGTTCAACTTCAGACTAAATATATAAAGGTTGATAAAAAATATACAATAAACCAAAATATAACAGCATAGCGCTGTTTAAGGTACCACATCTGTAAAACACCTAATTCTGTAAGTACTGCAACTTTTTTTATTTAATTTGGTACTGTGTTCTTATACAGTTTTCTAAATAATCGCAATACTCTTCAGTATTATTCTGATAAGGTAAAATTTAATTTTATGTTTGGATAACGCCATGCCTATAATAGCCGCCCATAAAAGATACATTTGAGTTCAGTTTTCCCAATAGTACTTATTTGTAAATATTTTGACGCATAATTTTATTAATTGATAAAATTAATTACTACAATGATACCAATTTATGTTGCGTATGGAAATTTAACTGTTCTGATGATCACAGTGCCTCAAAGGGCTCTGATCTGGTCTCTTGCAATATTTCCAGTGGATCCAATATCTGAGTGCCGCGTCTGCCTTTAGAAAATTGGCTTTTAATGTCATACTTTTCCATCCAATTGCGAAGAGTTTTCCTTGGCACGCCGTATTTATTGGATGCTGCATACACACTATAACCTTTTTTCACAGCAATTAGTGCATCTCTCAAGTGTTGAGACGAGTACTGTTTATACGATTTTTCTTGAAATACGTCCGTTTCTATGTTAACGATTGCCTTTGGTCTTCGTCCGACGATGCGTGGTCTTGCGTGAATATTCAACGGTATCCCGTGGTCCAACGTATGGTCTATAAAATGTCTCGTCACTATTTCCGTCGATGTTCTCACACCTGGAACAAGCAAGGAAAAGAAACGGCCCTTTAGATTAAGTTCAATATAGTAGTTCTTTTGGTTAAAGTGCTGGCAACATTAGGAGCTGTCACATTGACAGCTGGGCGTTTCTTTTCCTGGCTTCCTACAGGGAGGGAGGGTTGCTTAGTTACAGTAAAAAGCGAGGAAAAGCCGCTCAGTATGCCTTAAATTATAAACGTGGTTGATTGTGTAGGCAAACTACATGTAAAATAATTGGCACTATAATCGTATTCTATAATTAACTTAAGAATTATTATGCAATTCTTATTTGGCTAATACGTACATACTGTAAGACATACTCATAGAGTCCCATTGAATTTAAACGAATCGTATCATAATGTTTCTTACAAAAAAATTAAGATCTCGATAATTTATAATATAAATGGAAATTTTTGTTTAATATATGCGTGGAATAAACCAAACTATGAATCATGGAGCTGGGGTCTCTCATATTAAGTAGTGAGCATATACATATACAAGCACGGTGTTCCAATACGCATTGGTGACAGGGTCAGTGATCAACTGGAGTTTCGGAAGTTTTGTCCACCTCAAGGCTTGGCTTAATGACCGCTTCCTAACAGTAACAACCGGGATTGATAGCTATACATGCCCTCCGAAGTATGGACGTGCACTAGAGTTTTTGCCACTAACGGTCACCCATCTGTATCGACCGCGCCCACTTTTGCTTAACTTGCTTGATCACTTACGATCAACGCAAATCACCGAACTATGGGCATTTTTATGAAAACATATAAATCAAATTTTAGTCAGAAAATATACAGTAACAAAGTTCTAGAACATTTCAAGATTTAATTAGGTTTATATTTTAATTAAATATCTTGTTTGTGGCAGCTCGCAGCTTCATCATCTAAATCGAACGGGATAATAGGCCAATACCATGAAAAAAAAATAATTATACCTAGCCATGCTTATGGGAATAACGTGTGCTACGTACGTGCGTATTCGTTTTAAAAATATTTTTATTTTCATGGAGGTAAAGCAAAACAGTAGGTATCACATTAAATAATATATTTATTTCATTAACTGGCATAATAAAGAACAAATACAGTATGCATTTACATAATAATTTCAATGGTCGGGCGGACATATATTACATAGATAAACTATACTTTACATTATCGTTGGATGGAAAGGGTCCGTTGCAATTGTTTTAAAACAAATCTTTATAAATCAAAGCAAAGAAAATATTCATACATAAAACAGAAAAGGGGCATGTTGTTTACTACATTGATTTTGTTACTGAAATTTTTTTAAACATCTTCGTTTTAAATTAACTACTCAGAGTTGTGACACATTATTGTTCTTTTTTTTTAATTCCGAAGTAATAAGCACCATAACCGTGTTGTAAATTAAAATTTCAACTATACGTAGACATCGTGCCCATATTGTGCAAACTATTATTTTGCTAGAGTTCCGTAGTACAACTAGTATTTGGTCAACAAATCACTCACTCAAACAATTTCGAAAACACACCATGAAGTGCTAACATCATTCTATAGTATTTTTAAAGGATCAAACCTATTGATTACATTTTATATACTAAACATCAAAAATAATAGCATATAAATAATAAAGACCTTATTTTTTTTTATTTAAATATAACAAATATTAAATTGGCTGCCAATATTTCTATTTGAAACGATCGTTATTTGTGATTTGCAGGTGAACAGCACAAACAAACCCGTCATACAATCGAGAATTTTAGCTTTTTTAACAATTTTGAAAATAGTCCCCATATTTTGTTCACCTACGGTCAAACGAAGAGAAATCTAGATGTAATTTGCTACACTAAATGTGTGATAAAATATATAGTATTATATAAACATGACATTTTGGATTTTATTAACATAAAATTTTATACATACTGTTAATTATATCATTATATATAAACCCAAATATGACGATTTTATCATCTAAAGATTTAAGTACTGAAGATACAGAAAGTAAACAACTGTAATACTGAATACAACACTGAAGTTATATTATATCATATCATTTATCATTTCATATCATTTAGTAGTAATACAATAATCCTCTGCCTATTATATCATCCGAAGTCAACATCATTTTACTTATAATTGTATCTAATTATATCGGTGTACTTAATTGAATTTTAAATTCTACTATTAGTATATTTTCAAACTGTAAAGTTGGCAACTTTGCTAGACCAATTGATTCCCATTACACGGAAAAGTTTAATAGGTCTCAAATTTAATATTCAAATTAAATAGAGTAAAATATTATTAGCAGAATTGTTAATAATTTTACCGCCGTTCATTTTATTATTAAATCCACTCCACGTAGAATTACACGTGACAAAAATGATTCTGACTCCTGAAGACATTTAGAAGATTTTTATACAATAAGTACAAATTTAATATAATTAATAATAATATTATCTATCCTACAAAGATCTTAAAACTATGTTTAAGTATATAGTTTATACTAATAGGCACTTTATGGATTTTGATAGCGTCTCACTTAATTTCTACCCTAAATTTCTTTCCCAAAATTGTGAATTCTGTAAGCCTTAAGACTTGTATAATAAGGCAGTAGTATTTTAATACCTGCTTAAAATTTTGAACGAATCAAATAGAAACTAAATGAAACGCGTTCACGAAGACGAATTATCAACGAAAATAAAACATAAAAACATAGGACCATATTCTCCTCTACCCACCTGTCTAAAAATAGATATAGGAACATAGGACTTAGTGTGCAGCCATGTGGTTTTAGCTGAATTTTCATTAACATCTACTAGTCATAAAAATCGTATGTAATCTTAAGCTATGTTTATTTTAATTAAGACTTAAAATAGAATTTACAATTCCTCGACAGTGTAATTAATAAAAAGTGAGAATATAAATGTTACCTCATTAAGCAAGAACGCTTCGCTTTTTTTAATACAGCAACATTAAATTAAATGGTAGGATTTTTTGTTACTTCTACTATATACTTCATTATTTGAACCCCTAGTGTATGACAAGGCGACTCCTTTGATTAGAGATGGATAAAGAAAATTCCACTAAAGCCACTTTTGCCATTCGAATACTGTACACGTGTACAGCTGTTGTCAAAACAAATCTTCGATGTTACGGAGGAATCAGTGTTACAATAAAAATTAAGTACGAAACATTAAAATTAATATAAATAAATTACTACTACAATAAGCCGCGTTACATATTATAATATTTTATTTGAACAAGTATTATTGATATTGAGAAATTATAAGCACAAAATTCCGCCCATATAATATAAGGGTATATTTCGAATATTTTGATATATATGTATGTATAATTGATATATATGTATGTTATATTAAATAGAGATACAGAAATAGACAGAGACGTCATTAACTATGCACATATATAATATTCTCAATGGGATATAATTTAAAATATCAGTTAATAAATCTACCATTATTATGATTTTAACTGTTAATGCCGTGGACAGTAACATTTTTAAGTTTAACGGGTGCCCACGACATTCTAATCAGTATATAAATTAGATAAAATAGAGGCGATATTGATCTAGCTGCATAAAAATATCTGCATATATTACAGTAATTATGAGTACCCCACCCATAACAACTAATGGGATCTTGGAAAGATTTAAAATGCAAGTGACATCTCATGAAATGTCTATTAGCCGGTAGCCACTTTAAAAGTATATAATTAAAGTAACGTCCATATTCTCTAATCGAATACTTGTTCAAACAACCAAACATTTATAAACTTACGCAATATTAACACTAAAATTTCAATTCAAGTCTTTTATTTATCATTGGACGAAGTCCGTTTCAAGCACACGATTTTCAAAAGGCCAATTTCAAATATTCTCATCTCCTATAATAATTTAACTAATAATAATCTATGAATACATCTACAATAATTAATAATAATACAACGAAAGCATCAAATAAATTACTATAACATGGATGCCCCAATACTTAAAAAAAAACCTAAGAAATTGTTAGAATTGATATTTAAATAGCAACATTTTTTAAACAACTGTTACTAATTGCACGATTTAAAAATAAGCGTAAAATCAATTTGATTTTATAAATATTATAGGTAAATAGGAATCTAAATCTATTCTAAAGAAAAACAATATTGGGGATCTTTTA
The DNA here is from genome assembly GCA_018251395.1 of Choranthus vitellius. NCBI lineage: Eukaryota > Metazoa > Arthropoda > Insecta > Lepidoptera > Hesperiidae > Choranthus > Choranthus vitellius. Next base: position 8,370 of record DWOZ01000245.1, read on the forward strand.
AAAATAAACAAACTCTTTCTTTGGGTATCATATTGCGCAGAACAAGAAAAAATAACAGCATAAAAACTATAGCAGGAAACACGTCAAAATCGTATATCTATTTATAAATACATTAAAAATTTAATTCTACTCCCTTCCGATCTTTGCAAAATCTTTGGCTGAACATTTTAAAAGTCAGAATCTTCGATCTAATAAGAAGACGACCAAAACATTTTTTAACAGACTTACGACCCAAATCTGCGGACCCAAATACAAGAATCTAATATAAAAACCAATGTCACAATATTTTATCTTTTCTCTTTAATTGATAATTTATTAGAAGTAACTCTAAATGTAAAATAAGGAAATATTATTTTGGTGGTGTAGTTATAACAATTATTTTGAGATAATTTGAATTTCTCATAATTACATAAACGTTTAATCATTTGAAAAAATAAATCACCGTGACATTTTTTATATATTAACTGAGCCTCATTATTCATTGCAACTATGAAATATATCACGAACATCTAAAGAGCGTAGTAGGTTTAAGAAATATATTTAACTCCGTCCTAAATTGTTCTCTGCCCTGGGGGATATATAGCAAAACTATAGTTTTCTAAGATAACTAATTTTACTTTGCGGATATTGAGCTAAAGTGGAAGCACGAAAATCGGTCTTTAGTTTAAATACGAAGTATTTTACAAAAAAACTTGCCTTTTGTTACTAAAATATTTAAGTAATCGATTTTTTTAATTGGTGAAAGTTATTAAGTAAATAATTTTTTGTATTAATAAACCGTTTTTTAAATAAGATAATGTTAAAGAATAACGTTGAATTCACTTCATTATGCTACTTTAGAGACAGAGCAGAGAGCGAGAGAGATATATATCTCTACAAATAGATTACAGAGTCAACATTATTATTTTTTAATTTTTTGAGCTGCGACCAATATAAAGCATGTATGTTTAAATAGTATTGAGACAATTCATATTTTTTATCGTCATATCTTTTGCAAATTTAATTAATTATTGTGTCCAAATACAAATTCGTATCAAATTTATAAATATTTTTTACAAATTTTTCGTTACTTTTACAACTGTCTTGAAAGACACGCAATTTTTTAAGCACATTATTTTTAGCACTGTAACCATTTTATCTTGACCAAAAAAAAGTATTATACATTGCAAAAGTATGTCGAAATTCGAAGCACTTTTATTTTCTCTTGTATTCATCTACATTTTTCTTTTATAATATGATAGCGGTGAGCTGCTTTCAGTTAAGTTTAAAGGCATTTATGAGGTAAGGGTACCGCACTATAACAATATTAGTTTTCATTTGTTTCGTATCATTAAGTACAATCATTAAATATCTTTAATTATCAAGTTAATTTTATTGATTGTCATAAGGTTATTTTTATAATGTTTTTAACGATAATCATAGTGTGATGTGAATATAAGATTAGATTTTAGCATATTTTGATGTGCATTTCCGAAAACAAAGTTTAGTTATAAATTTAGGTTTATTTTATGGAGATAATTTATGTTGCAAAATACCCTACATATTCAAAATATCGTTACGTTCTCGTGACGTTTTTATCACCCAATGCAATAATAGGTTTCTTATAAGTTTGATGTGTCTGTCTGAAGCTCCAAAATTAATAGATCGATTCGGTCTAGTTCATAGTTAAACCGTTGAAAAGTAACTTATTGTTTTCGATGATGTTTTAAAAATTAATAGAATTTAGTTGAGTCGTAATATTATAAATTCTGATTCTTATACTAATTTAATTTCAACTTTTTTTTCAATTATTATTTCACGCTGTAAAATTATTTATTTTTCAAATTTCCTTGGCATATTATGTAAAATCAGTTTCCTTACAATCGTAGAAACTTAAGACGATAGACCGTTCCTTTTTTAAATATAAAATGTAAACCACTATTCGTGAACGGACATATCCACAGCTGCATTGCCATCACCTGATCTTTCTTCACTTCTATTCAGCTCATCATCACTGGACAGCTGACCACCAGTTAAAGTAAGGAAGTGTTTGCCGAAATCAACTTCCTCATAAGGCACTATATCAGTTTCCGTGCCACTTTTATCGTTAGTGACGTCATAGGTTTTGAATTCTCGCTGTTTCTTGCTGTTTTCCACAAATTGTTTCAGTTGCTGCGGCATGGGGAAGGAAGATTTTATGTGGCAGCGTTTCATCCAGTTTCTGAGAGATTTCCGCGGTACTTTGTGGGTTTGGGCCGCTCTGGAATAAAAAAAAATATATCACTCTTTCATATCGATCGATAAATAACATAAGAATACTGAAAATACTCCCTGACATTTTCAAGAACAGAAAAAAAATTAACCCCTAACTTTTGTCTATTACGAACTTATTCAAATTATGTTGTATGTCACTGATTTCCCAATATAACATACAATACATATATAAATACG
>DWOZ01000246.1:0-10795 GCA_018251395.1 Choranthus vitellius
GTTTGTGAGTTGCTATGTGACTTTCTGATGTCAAAATCTTAACATTTTGTTTCCTTTTACTTAATTTATGGATTTACTACTTTCAAGGTCTTGGTTGATGTATGATTTTGTGAAAAAACAGAAGCCTGTGTAATCTGGTCATTCCGATTAATTAAATATGTGGAAGTACACAGGAAGGTTATTATTCTGTATTGACTGTAGATTATCATCACTATTCGTAACTGATGCCGCAGAAATGTTGAAAAAGTATTCAGGAACCGCAATAGGATTATAATTGCTTTAAACCCAGAAAGGCCAATTGCTAGTATTGCAGACTTATACCAGACATTACCAACCATTTCTTGAAACGTGGTATCCACTAAAAGGCTTCCCTCTGTTATGTGCCTACGTAATGTTCGTGAAGGTATTTCATACGTCCGGCTAGCCTCATTCATTCCCATTTTCTTGCTTGGGAAATCTTCTGTTTCTTTTGTCATATTTCCTCCGGAGCCGTTTTCTTGAATTTGCAGTCTTTTCCCTTACCATTTTCTGAGATATATTAATTGATCAGAAATATTTAAGATTAAAAATACGTATATAAAATAAATATTCACATGAGGCACATTACCCGAAAGCAACCGGGGCACATTAGCCAAATTATCGGGCTAATGTGCCTCACTTGTTATCTAATAAACATATGGCCAAAAACGGATCGTCATTGTAGGCATACAAAAGTTTGAAGAGGTTAATTTTAGAATAAAATTTAAAAAACGGAAAAAAATGAAACATACATTTTGACTTAATGTTATAGGAGATACAAAACAAATTCAAACCGTTATACTTACTTTTTATTTACTTTTTCTCACTTGAAACAAATAATAACGGACACTGTGTTGTTTACATGGCCGTCATAATAATTTCACTGACGCGTTCTGGTAAAATTAACGCCAAATTCAAAATGCATCAAACAAATGACTGGGACACGTATGCCTGGTTTACCCTAAAGGTTTTCTCAGTTATGAGAAGAGAACCGTGTCCTTTATTAGATAAGTTTAGATTGAAAACATTTTAAATATGGGATTTTGATATTAATATATTTTAAGTAGATTACCTGTTGAAATAGCCGGACGGGCAAGGATCTGTCTTGTTAACATAGACTATGGCATCAGGAGTGGCGAATGATGTCATCATGTTGTTCATTGCTTCACAAGAGTATGCGCCGCTGTCTTCCGGCTGATTATCACAATATTAGGTATTACTTACTATAATTTGAGTAGTTACTTTTATTTCCTAGATAGTTGATTATCGACGGATTTAAATTCGAGTTAACGTGATCAAGAATATACTAGAAGTCGCCTCCATAGACATTTAACAAAATACTGTCTGCATGAAGATACGCTTTTACATCTAAGTAGTTTAAAAATAATTCTAGGATCAACTTAAATACCTTGTAATAAATAATTTGAAAACAATACAACAAAATATATTGAATACTGTTGACCACTTACTTGCATGTTAGGACACGTCAGCATTCCTACTCCATCAGGACTGGTAGTAGCTGTGCACTTCTTAGAAACGTGGCCCCAATTCAAACGCCAAGATATCAGAGGAGTTGGTACTCCGATAGCCCCACAGACAAGGATGAGCGCCTCTCCAGGATTCAGTATTACGTAAGATGGCGTTGGTGGTTTTATAATGTGAACGGGTACTGAAAGATGGAGAATAAATGGCTTGTGCCATCAAATCCAATGTCATAAATTATCACTATGACAGATTTTAGAAATGACAAAAGAAATTTGAGTGTAAGAGATAACTCGTAAAGCAGTCTCTTCACCGGTCTTTATACAAAATATAAATCCAGCTACAGCATGTAATCTGTTTCATTAAAACCGAAATAGATTATTTCCTTAATTCCCATTCTAGACAATTACTTACCGCAACCACGTTCGTCAGATCCATCACGGCAGTCAGATTGTGAATCACAGTGGAAGCCCTTAGGTATGCACTGATCACCGCTAAGGCAGCTGAATTCTAAAGGAAGACATCCGCCTGAAATTTGATTGTCTTCCACTCGACAATTTTCTTCATCGGAACCATCTCCACAGTCGTTCTGATTGTCACAGATCCAAGTCTTTAGCACGCATTTGCGATTTGTGCACTGGAATTGATTTGGCTCACACTTTCCATTTTCAACTGAAATAATTATTACGTTTAAGATTCTACTGTACATACTGAGATATAGATTTATTACTGAATGTGGATAGGTATATACTGTAGGTCAAGCGCAATGATAGTTTGACGGTGGCTAAGAACACACTAGATTAATTTGTTAGGTGGTGAGGGCTTTGCGGCAGGATTATTATCTTTTGTGATTCCCCTCTGGTTGGCTACCAGCCTTTTGGGTAAATCAGCCGACAAAGATTCATACCCGGAACAGTATGGGAGCTTGAGAGCCAATTGTCCTTTTTCTTATATCACCCGTCTTACAGCGGTATGTTGTTGGAGTATCTGTGGTGGTGTATTTGACGTTCTTATTGATTCCGGTCCGCAATATTCTACTTCCCTTGTCTCTTAGATCTTCCCCGCATGTTTTACTACCTTCCTGGCATACAATGCGTTAGTAACATCCCAGTCTGGTTTTGTTAATGTGATCACTTACATCACTTATAGCATAAAAAAGACAACGAAGAAGCATATCTCGTTTAAACTTACTGCAAGACTCCTCATCGGATCCATCGCTGCAATCCGGTCTGCCATCACAAACCTTCGATTTGGGGATACAATCTCCATTGCCACACGTCGCCTCTCCCGGCCTACAGCTGATTGGCATGGAGATAGGGACTGAAAAATTAATGAATAGAATTAAATAGGCATAACAATCTTCCCTGGCGAACATGAGATGCTGGATTTTAGGGGATAGGAACAAACGCGTAGTTAAGAGGTTCGGTTATATCTTTAAAAATTTTGCTTTCGACACAAAATGGAGTAAAAAAAGTTGAGGGAAATGAACAAGAGGAAAGACCAAATATACCTACTTTACAATTTTTGTCTGCCTGTTTCGGCTACTTTTTACTTTCACTGGCAGATAGCTGATGTAATAAGGATAGACTCCTTTAACAAATATAAATCCACGGGGACGAAGTCAAGAGCATCGCTAGTTGCAACTAAGTTTTTAATTGGTTAATATTTTTGGAATATATACTCAGGGGCTCGTTAAAGTTATGAAGATAAATGATTGTAGAGATTAATGGAAAATAATTTAGCGTCAGTAAATTAAGAAAATGTATCGAAACTCACTTGGGTCGTTAACTTTAAGGTACACGCGTTTTTCAAATCCTGGTTCTCCATAGTGATTTTGCGCTTGGCAAATGTACACACCAGTATCAGCAGTCTGTAAAAAAATACGATTTTAATAAAAAAAATAGCTCACCATTGCATATTAATGTAATTAAAGTTAAAAAGTACTAGCCTACCTATTGCATTTTCGTGCAACCAGTTTTAAAAAAAAACTTGCTTACCCATTGCATTTTATTGCAATCAGTTCAAAAACAACTTGCATACCCATTGCCTTTTAGTGCAATCAGTATTTAAAAAAATACTTGCTTACCCATTGCATTTCAATGCAATCATTATTGAAAAAATTTAGCTCACTTATTGCATTTTAATGCAATGACTATTTAAAAAAAACTCATCTTCAAACTCCCTCAGAGGAATTGGTACTATATTTTTCGTTGCTATTTAACTTACACCATTTGTAAATTTTCAGGTTAATACAACTAGAAATTGTGATCTGATCTGAATCTGAAAATGGATCTAGATCTTCGTCGATATTACATTCCCCTGCACTGTTGTGGTCTTATCACCTTAGAGCAGAATTGCTTATAACGCGATTATGTTAAATCGTATGATGTAGCATATCCATCCACGCCGTGTTGGACATAGGCAAAGTTACATACATAGTGTTTAGTAAGAATATATAAAACTATACCTAACACTAAGAGATAGTGTCAAGTCCCAAAATTGATTTTAATATTAAGCAATGTTTATTCAAACATCTATCAATACAAGCTTTAATTACAAAGCCCTAATGCGCAGAAACACATAAAATTTCATGATTGTATTGTTAACTGTTGAGGTATTCCCTTGTCTGAAGCGAATCCTAAACGTTAGGTGATACAAATGCATTGTCGTCAAGACAGAGAGTTTATACGATATTTAAGCTCCGTACTATAAGGAGAAGTGGGTCTTAAACCTGCAAGATTTGACCCGAACTCTTAACAAACTAATATACCAACATGCTAATACAAATATAGATCGCAAGTTAAAAGAAGCTTGTAAAAACACACTATTTATTCGGAATATATTAGCTATCTAATTAAGGTCACTTACGGTAACTTTATAGAGCTCAAGTCGTCCTCTTTTATCTATGTAGCCAGGTTTCAAGGGAACTCCACCCTCTCGCACCCATTTCACCGGGGCTCGGTAAGAACCCTCATCACGGCAGACGAATACTACGTCACCACCTAGATTTAATGTGTTCAATGAAATAACAAATTTCAAAACTGATAGAAGACAGAAGCGTACGCAATTGCAAAATAGCTTTTGTTCTTGGTTCAGATATCGTACCTTTAGACTAGAGAAGAATCTAAGTTGGAGTTCTTTGAGCATATTTTGATGTATATTTTACTTATTAGGCGGAAGTAATTGATATCTAAAAATTACGTTTATACTGCGTTAAATAGACTCTCGAATAAAATTAAAATAAGAACTTTTTATAACGCTTACATTGGGAGTAGCGAAACAGCCTTGAAAGAAACTTATAACAATAATTATTCTATGTAACTGAACTAAAATGAAACATAAATATGATTTTTTTTAATGACATTTCAGTATTGTGTATTTACGTCGCGAAGAATAATGTCATGTCGTGATTTGTCGCTAAAATACGAGTATTTGAATAATGTTCTACTTAACCATTTATTTGCGGGTTTCAAGATACTACTTAATACTACGTTTTCTTTAACAAAATAATAATACGTAACATATATGATTAACTTGAAACTTGTTCATAAAAACATCTTTACATAAATATTGTAAAATGTTTTTTTACGTTTGCAAATCAAATTTACATCAAATATACAAATTATACAATTTAAAAAGTATGTATTTACTTCCTCAGTCAAAATGAGTACATTTTCTCCAAAATACGTCAATATTGCTTCGCTTCTGTCATTCTATAGTTTGATCTCCATAAACATAACCCTTTAATAATAATCTTGTATCAGATAGCCCAAGTATGAAATATTTCAAAGTATGAATTTACATGCAAACATTCTAATATAATAGTATGCTCTATGTATATAGATATATGTATTACACATTTTTTCACAAATACATACAAAATGTATTTAATTTTGAAAAGGTATTTTGTTCTTCTTTTATAAAAATAAATTTATTTATTATTGTCTATGGGTAATTATGTAGGTATTTTAATATACCCACATAATTACCCATTTTAATATACCCACATAATTACTTAATTCACAGAAGATTATAATAGTTACGTAATTATAATCGTTGGAAAAGACGGGTAGGTCGGTGAAGGAAATTTAAAATTACAGCAACAAAATTCTGTAGATTTTGTTTAAAACAAAATTTCACAAAAAGGAAGTCATGGAAGCTAGTTTTATGATTTGATTTTTGATGCTGTGACCTATTATCAAATATTTTTTTTAAATTACATCATTAAAGGAAAATTCATTTAATATTATTTTTTTAATCTAAAGAAGTTAATTTAAATCGTGTGTGAATTTTTGTACATTCCATTTTAGGTACAATTTATATCCCGTGTTGTGTCTCTATGTCAGGAGTTCCCAAAGAGTGCGCCACGGCGCCCTGGTAAAGTAAGGAGCGGCGCGAGTAGATTTCATTATAAGAAAACAAAAAAAATCGCGGGTATTTGTGTTTCTATTAAGTCTTTCTTGTTGTTTTCTGTTCAATTATTTCTTAATAAAAAGTCAATTTCATATTGTGGATGTTTTAATGTTTGTTCCAATCTCAATGTCTCTCTAACCTAACTACTATTATTGTAGTTACCTATTTCGTTTGATTTTCAAACAGCTAGCTAGAGCAGGGCGCCATGACAAAATACTAAACTGTATCTGCGCCGCAAGTTATAAAAGATTGGGAGCCCCTGCTATATATCAAGAAACTGCCTAGTCACCACCTAAGTGGTAGTGCCTCGACATTCAAGATGATATATTCATTAAAACTCTTTAGTAGATAATTATAAGTACTCAATACACACCCATATTAGTATTTGAACTCAAAACGTTATCACTCATTCACTCGGTGTCACTCGTACAAAACCCAGTTATTTTGAACTACATACATTACCTGAGGTAGTTAAATTTATAAATCTCAAAGTGCGTGTAATACAAAAATATAAAACTTTAGTTAAAATTGCATGCACCCAATAAGTAATGATATGCGGTTTAAATAATATATTAAGTATAAAAATAACATAATATAACCTCGTAATAAATATTTGGACGAAGATATATTTATTTCTTAAAATTATAACTTTTTGTTATATATTACGGAAAATTATAGGTTTTTTTTTTATCTTATATATGTAAGTTAGCGCTTGACTACGATCCCACCTGATGGTAAGTGGCGATGAAGTTTTCAATGGTTAAGCGCACTAACTTAGTAGAAGCCTATTCACTCTTGACTTCATTAATAATGTTCATTATTACTAAAATTGTTATTCACAGAAGGTACGCATTACTAACTCACTCCTGTATATACTTATCCGAAGCATTTCCAAGTTCTAGATATTTTGTACAAAACAGCTAACCATTATTTGAGCTCCTTAATTAAAAGGTAAGTACCTGTCTAGTATTCGGAAATTATTTACCACAAACAGAGGGGGTAAGCTGCTAGTTACGTTTTTTTATTCAATCAGTCTCCTTGATCCACTGCAACTTATGCAAAGCTCTCATGAGAAGGCAACTCATATATGGGTCCATTGAGGAGGGGTTTCTCCTCTGGGTAGACCTAGATTGCTGCTCCAATAATGACAGTTGAAGACGGTTTTCTTTTTTAAGTTAATGCTAAAATACCATCCCACCAGTTGCTGAGAGGTGATGTAGTTGGTAAAGCGCTAACTTAGAAGAAGTCTGTTCAATGGATTTTTGTTTTATGATCAACCCAACCTGCTTTTATGCCGCTGAAAAGCTTACGGCGTGGCTCAACAATCTTTTACGGATTTATGTGCCTTCTGAAGTACGGAAGAGCACAAGAAAATTTTGGATTTAAGTGGCATGGATCAGATGTCTTACGGCTACTCAAAAACCTTTTCAGTAAAATAGGGCATGCAATGACCACGAGGATTTCAACCAACCAAAACTAGTCTAGCAAGTGGACTTATCATTAAATAAATATACATATAGATACAGTTTTTGATGTTAAAATCTTAAATGTTATTATATGATTTCACCCAATATAATATAGATTAATATGACACCCGAGATGCACCCAAATAAGGTACATTGACTCACCATAGGGGACTGTTACCACCACCATGAAAGAAACAACTAAAATTAATAACAATGTAATAATACAATAGCATTTATTATAAGGGATAAGCCATATTTTTACATATGTACTGCTTATCTTATTAAGTTAAGGAAGTGTGTAATATGCCTTTTATAAGTAATCAGTCCTTTCTACAATACTATTTTCTTCTGTATGTGATCATTAAGTATCGTAGACATTGTAACTACCTACAACTTTCCTTCGCTGACTTTTTCTCATCTAATATAAATGTTTGGATTAATAGATTAAAATAATCTCGTGAAATTGTATATCTACTATAAATATCGGTATATTTACTCACCTTATTAAGGTATGTCATAAGAAATTGAAATTACTATAATATAATATTACTTATAAATAAGCAACAACTCGTATCCTATGTTTTTTCAGTCAAACGTTTAACTTGTTTCATATTATATCTTCAAAATTAATTTATCGATTCGAGTTATCGATGTCTCGTTTACTTTAGCTATTTATGCGATATTTTAACGCCACGCAGAACAAAACTGGCTCAAAGTTAGTGACAATGGATTCGTTATGCGAATCTAAAGCTAATCCACACATTTTTATAATATTCAATGTACTGCGGGTACTCACGATTGTTCTTATTTAACAATAAGAACAGCAAAATGTTGTCCATGACGAGGTACATTTTTTAATCGCCTAACTTTAACTTATTTCAACTAATGGAATATCGATATTGAAAATCGGTAAACTAGAAAAACCTTAACCAATTATGTACAAGAAAGTGCTACCCACCAACCACCTTAATCCACCTTACCTGACCGCGTCGCCTTAAGTAATACAAAAACATTGAAGTTATAAAAATACATATATGTTCGATTACTTTATAATAATCAATTATAATAGAATATAAAAATATTTTAAATAGTAATATAGCTTACCGTTTCTTACAGTCTGGTTAGTGGGTTCTGTACGGAGATTTAATTCAGGTGGAGCTGTAAAAGAAAGTATAGTATGAAGTTAGCTTAAAATCTACTTACAAAACGTTTTATAAATATTATTAATATTTGCAAGTCTCATTTAGTATAATTACAATGCATACTTATGTTACCTACAAATTTAAATTGTAGTTAGTAAGAAGGCGTATTTATTAAAAACAAGCATAAAAAGTATATCTACACAAAATGATACATTATCATTGTTTTCTTTTCGAATTATTTAAATGCCCTTTATTTCGTATTATTATTTTATTTCGTATGGATTCGGACCTTGATCATTATTAACAATAAAGAAATTATCGAATATTGATCACAATAAATGAATTTGTTTAATAATTTAAAAATTATGTAATATATATTAATTACGACGACAAACATGCACTATCGCCGCCAATTCTTGTAAAAACGTCAATGAAAAATATTACGTATTTAATTAAGAGTTCCTTATTCAAAATTCGCATTGCTTTTTCATCTAAAACTTTTTATACTGGCCAGTTCAAAGGATGTAGTCTATGTAAAGTAATGGTACAGTGTTAAATAGAAAAAAAATTAGGTAGTGTTTCAACAGTTTAATAAAATAATTACTTGATTATATTTCTACTGGATAGTAAGTATAAACATAAACAAGTTATATTATAATGTAGGTGATCTAAGGAAATTTATGTTTTTGTCCCAATTTTAAATTAAATTATGTTTATAAGAATCTCCCGTTACCAGTAATAAAAAATATTTTAAAATAGTGTAGTAGTTTGCTAGTAGCATATTAGTATATTAAATCACATATCTTATTGTTACTCGTATTTGTGGATTCGAATTATTATCATAAGAATTTATAGGTGTGTAATTTTAATTAAAAAAAAAAGAAATACTACGGTATTAGATAGAACACAAACTCATAGATACATGGAACACAAACTCGTCAAATCCTGTCAGGACAAGAACACCTGGACTTCTTTTCATGATTTTTGTTTTGCTGTATTCATACCACCCGGAGTAGCAAAAGTATTGAAAAGAATAAAAGCTTATAGTTACTAAAAAATCAAGAATCTCGGTTTGTTAGGTTAGAACAATTGTCAATAATTTAATAGTCAAAAACGAGTTAAGTTAACGAAGTTCTTAAAGCTGGTCTAAAATACCACATAAACCTGTAACAAGACAATATCTCAACAGTTTAGTAATTTATTAGACTTGTTAATGTTCCAAACTTAGTGGTGAAGTTATAAGTTCTTACAGCCGTTTGCACAGTCGAATTCGTCACTGCTGTCCAAAGGACAGTCAACGTGTCCGTCACAACGTCGCCTCGAGTCGATGCAAGGACCATTCTCACACCTCCACTGATCTCTGCCACATCCACCTTACGCGGAATACCATTTTGTTTTAATTTTTATGATAAGTTGCCCTATTTCATTATAAATACCAATTTACCAAACTTAGGTATCTTTTATGTAACAATTATTGAACCCAATTCCAATTTCAAAGTTCCCATCACGTGTCATTATTAATTTTACAGTTATATGTATGTATGTTTGTTTATCCACGCATATTTCCGTGACTACTTATCTGATTTTGTCCATTCTTTGTTTAATCTACTTATCACCTATTTTAGCCAGAAAAAATCTTTACCAGCAGGGGGTGTTGAGATTCTCTGGGTAGTGGTCTCTGGAGGAAGCTCGCAGTTCCACTCGTCAGACTGGTCCACGCAATCAGGGAAATCGTTGCAGTGCGCACTCTCCGGAATGCACTGGCCCGATGTACACTGCCATTCGCCTAGTCTACAACCTGGAGATACATTCAAATTTTAGATAATAATCAAAATAATTGGTTTAGATATACGCATGAACATTTTCAAGCAGGGAGAGTGAGTGTGCTTTTTTCTGCGGGAATATTGGAAGTTTACATTTGAGACACAGCTTCGGTAGCCCTATTACATTTGTTCGAAGTACACCTCAAAGGCACTAGTATATATTAATAGGAACCCATGTACAAAATTTAAATTTAGTTACTCAGTAAAACCTATAAATAGGTAAAATAAATCTACTTGTTAATTTGTTATTAAACTGAAAAGGATTGTTGATAATTTTTGACATATAACGGCAATTCCTACAGAATGCATTGAACTGGATTAGTATGGGCAGCAAGATTCACGAGTAAGATAAATCTGGGGTAATATCCGCGGTATAAACTTACTAGGGCAAAAGTTGCTAAGGATTGATAAACGATGAAAAAGAAAGATCCAAGACCACGTCTCTGAAAAA
>DWOZ01000247.1:0-10779 GCA_018251395.1 Choranthus vitellius
AAAATCCTCCTCCTCTTTTGCTTCCCGTCCTTCATCCATCATCCTTCCCATTCTCATAACGTTCGATTTACTACAAATAGGCCGATTTAAATATATTTTTTTTCATTAGAATCCTACATTATCTGTGATGGACATAGATTACAAAATATTTTCAATGTGCGCCAATTATTGACAATAAGGCAAAATGATGTACTACAGTTTTATACAGGATATCAATACATAAAAATAAGTCCCCGACGCCATATATTTAACTGTTACACTTACGTCACAATAACTACTTTGTTCCAACGTGTGAAATAAATCGTTATGGGGCAGTTTCTAGTACAAAATAATCTTCTAAGTAATTTTGTGCTCTTTTAAGTAGATTGCAGCGCCCTCTCGCAATATCAGTAAGAAGTTTGAGTTGTGCAAGAGCATTGTAGACAAGTAGTTTACAAGCAAATTTTTTACCCTATTGTTATACTGTTAGAGTTCACAAGTGCATTGATTTTATTGTAGGTTACTGACTGGCGTGTTGAAATGACTGCCAAAATATGGTTCACTCAGAATAAATAAGGTATATGTATGAATTGTTCATAGCACGGCGGCTTGTATTGTAGGCGATCGAAAAATTTAAGCAACAATCGCGGTCGGTAGTCTTTTCTCTTTTTTATTATTATGGATTATACATTTGAATACCTACTTTCAAGAAATTGATTTAATAATATCACTTTAAAAAGTAAAATAAATCTGAGAGTGATAAAGAAAATCATCTACGAGTATGTATAAGTCTGTATAATAAATTTGAACTGGATTTTTTCCCTACAAAATTGCCAAGTTACTTGAAAAATTCCATATCAAAATTGCACCAAGTTTAGTTGTTCATCCGTGCAAATATGTTTATAAACTTTTGTCTCAACGGAACACTTTATAAATTGATTGTTAGGTTTTTTCCGTTATTTTACAAAACTCGCATACAATGAAAAACAAATTCGGCCCAAAGTACCACGTTATTAATGTGTTAAGCATGTATTGTGACGGTTTTATAACAAAACTGTGACATTATGCATTGGTTTGTTTCAAATTTTGAGAAAAACGGAAAGGTGTTTTTAAATTACATTCTAGTGTGTTCAATGGACCTAAAGTATTTTAGGTTTCTTATTAATTTCATTTTTTTCATAATTAATCAATTTTAATCTGTAACATCAGCTGTATCTACTTTTCCATCATATTTTGTTCTTCTACATAATGATTTAAATCATATTCATATATCTAGTTAATCAAAAGATTTAAAACCAAGTAATTGAACAATTTAGAAATTCTAGAATGTTAAGTACCTATATTCCAGAATGAAAATAAATAAAATAATAAAATTTTAGTAGGTACCCTCAATACAAAATAATACAATACACTTTATTTATTATTATGCACGATAAGGAAATACAATACGTAAGTGAATTAAATTTTAAAACTCAATAGGCGGTCTTGAAAGCGTTTTTAATTGTGGTTTTAGTTCCACCAACATTAACTACATAATAATATACCTACTATAAAGGTCATTAGATTACTCAGGCATAATAATAACAAAAACAGTTTTCTACAATCCATAGACGAAAGTAGAATTAAGCATACTTTATTTATCTGTGACTATTTGTTTTGTTTTGTTCAATTCGTAAAACGACAAATAATTTGCCAGCTGTTTGATTTTTGCAGCACGCTACGTCAATGAGAAAAACTAAAGAAAATGAACAGAAATTGTATTAGAAAATTACCGGAATTTCACGATGAACACTGCTGCGCGGGAAATGTCATCGGTAATTTCCGACGGTCGTCTTCACTGCGCTTGCGCGGTGAGAAAATGGTGCAGCGGTCGCCTTTATCTACTAGAAAATTAATTCCTATAATCACGGAAAATACTAATCAAAAACCACGAAGCGATGGCTCCCGTCTACCGGAGCCTAGCCATCGCCCTCGGAGCCACGTAAGTTATATCTGTAATACTTGCAAAAGACCATTTCGCTACAGTATGGACTCGAGTTGACAGCAATATTTTATAGATAAACTACATGCCAAATAAACCTACTTCTGTTTTCTATTTTTATCCAGCTGGCACTGTGCTATACATAGATATGCAAATAATGTTATGACTTATGGTTAAAAAAATATTTTTCTATTTATGATATAAAGGTTAATAGTTTGCATTTGCTTATTTCAGTCATTTAACTCCAATAGTCAAGCCAAACCTAAAAAATCCTGCTTGAAGTCACCAGAAAGCCCGTATATGAACAGGAAATTTAGTATGACTGACTCTGCGCATACCCCTCCTGGTTCTCCGGAGGATCTGCCAGATGATGAATCTCTTCATAGTTACGGCAGTGCTGCTACGGCAGCCTCAATAGATGCTGGTTATGCACCATTTAACGGTACAACATTTAGTGGCAGGTCCATGAGATATGTTCTCCATTGTTCTTCTCATGCAGGATTATCAGGTGAAGAGTATCTAACACCCACCCAGCGAGCTCAAAAGCAAATCCGCCGCCTCAAAAGTCTTCTTAGCCAGGCTAAGAAAGATTTGGAAAAGAAGGACAGTGAAATATTCCATTTGACCAAGGAAGTTGTTGAGCTTCGTTTATATAAAGCTTCTATATTTTCTCCCGATGAAAAGTCCAATTCCAGTGAGGTGGTTACCATAAGAGAAAACAATGAAGAGGCATCTATTGATGAAGAGAGTCTTAAATGCAAGGAGGCCTGTAGGGCATTTGATGTTACGGACAGTCCTCTTTTCAAAGATACACCGACAAGAAACCGCAATGAAATGCAAGGTTCATTTACAGACTCTGGACACTTTGATGATCTCACAAACTCATCTTTACATTCCAAAGAATCGGTGTTAATGCTCTCTCATGATGCATCCTGTATGACTGAAGTGGCTGACAGTGACTTGGAACGTCGTAATCTGATTGCGTATTACGAGAAAAAAATTGAAGATGTCATGAGAGCCAATATGGGTGAGACACAGGAAATGAAAAAGGTGCATAATGACAAAGTTGAGGCATTGTTACAAAAGCTAGCAGATGTGAATACGCGCTACTGTGAGCTACTGCCTAACTATGAACAGGCTAAGGAAAGGATCCATATGTTGGAGAAACAGTTAGAGGAAGCGAGCAAGCAGCTGCAAGATGAAGATGGCAGGCATAGAGCGATGTACCTGCAGATGTATAATAAAGGAGTTGAGGCTGCTAGATTTGAATTCGGAAAGGTAATATTACTTTTTGTATATTCTAGGGTTAGAATTCAGCCTCTTCAATAGAAATTGGAAATACTGGGTGATATTCAATTGCTTTGTGGAGGATTTTATATTTATATATTTTAAACTTTATGCATTTTAAACTTAACATAATATACTTAACATGTCATACATAATTGTTTTGATGAAAATTATCTATTATGATCCTTGTCACTTAACGGCATTCACAAAGTGAAAGTGATAACAAATTGTAGAATGATAGATAAACTTTATTTTAGATTTTGGTAAATTTATGTAATGTATTGATATTTTGAGTTAAATAAATTATTCCAAAAACGTGAATCAAATAATACTGTACTAATTTGAAATTTGCAGACCTCTGTAATATTCAAAAATACCTCACAAGTTAGTAGTGAAAGTCATATAGAAATCTTTTAGGAGATCAGAATTACATAAAGATATTTTCTGTTCATTTTTTGTTATTATTATTTGTCCATACTTAATTTCATTCAATAAAACCAACTAACCATTAAGAATTAAAGTTTTTTAACAGTATATACGTCATGTTACAGGAGGGAGACAGTGAACAGGCTAGAGCCCAGCTGAGCCGAGTATCAGTTGAAGAACTATTAGAACAATTACAAATCACACAAACCGAGCTCGAGAATGTCCGGGTAAGATTTGTTTTGTCCCATGCCTTACTTCTAACAATACTATCCTCTTGCTAACAAATTAAACTCGAGATTGTCTATAAATGTGTAGTCCGCTACAATTTGTTTGACTACGACACCTCTGTTTTTGTGACACCGAGTGAAAATAATTCATCGTAATATTATTATAACCTTTTCATACTCATGGACTGAGTAGTCGCATGTAGTTGCAATTAACCGTTTTGGCTTTAACATGTAGTGCATTCCAGGATACGGCATTCACATCGGACCGAACAGCAAAGTCACAAGTACTTCTAAGTGCAAAGGAGGCTGTTTCTTTGTGGGTCCTAGGAGCTCGAAAGGTTGGATATACCCAACAGAAAGCGTTTAAAACTTTATTTGTATACATTTTTTATACACTATGCTTAAACGCACAGGTTCATTTGCTAAGTAGAAATGTTATTGTAATTAGCTCTCTAATATAAATGTTCTAACTTCAGTTACATAATTTGAATAGTGACATTGCATGCATTAATTTCGTAATAAATATGAATAAGGAACAGGGTAATACTTTTTTATCTCTTGAAGTTATGTTATTTTATGTCATACATGTATAATTTCATACCTACTAAATATGAAGCAATAATAAATACTCATTATCTAATACTAAGTATTTTAGTGTCTGTGTAGTTTTCAAATTATCATATTTTATTTTTGTTTGCATGAAAATTTTATTCTATAAACTTATATAGATTATTCATAGTGCTTATAACCTCCTTCTGGAACAATCTAGAATATTTTATAATCTGCATACTTTATTGAATCCATAGACACATATATTTTTTTAATACACTTCGTAATATTAGTTTTGCATGCTGTTACAATTCCCAAATGCATGGTAGTTGTTTAGCAATAAAAAAATACAATCACAATAATTTACATTTAAAGCAATAACAGTGCTTTAGTAAATAACAGCCAATTTTTTGGAGTGTGGGTATTTTAATTATACTGTGGATATGAATAATTAATTATCTACATCCTTACTTTTTTTGTGTCACTTATCAACATTGACACGTTTACAATCAATCGATGAGCAAACATGCCGTTCGAAGATTCAAAATATTATTCATCTTGTGAAGACTTCATAAACATGTATGAATAATACTTTGGAAAGAATTTTTACACAATGTGTTTCGACATGATTCTGTAACTAAGACCGCTAGCGTAACTAAATTATCAGGTCATTCGGTCGACTGGGTTCCAACTGCTTAACTGGATACATATATAAAGTATAATTTTACGTTAATTTTGTAGGCACGTACTAACCGAGCCGATTGTTTTTTTTAGCTTTGCATGAATTACTTTGAAACAGCCTCTTTTGGTTTTGGGTAACTCGCCAAGTATTTGTAGTTTAATCTTTTTATTATGTTGTACACTGGTTGATACTGGCAGTACTTTGGTTTTTTTTCTTTGTATAAACATGTTTTTTTATCTGTTATTATTAATGTTATGGATATAGTTTTAGATTCGGATATAGGAACAATATACTTGTTTCAGATATACGATTTTTTTTTCGGATTATCCGTTAGTGTCGCATAGTTTCAGTTACGGATATGAGATTTTAATGCAATAAAAATATATAATACAACACTATTATGTTGCATGATAATATTAGTCAAAAAAAACTCGTCAGATGTCTCTCATATTTAACTGACAACACACGACAAACACCAGCTTTTTAATAAAGATATCTCCAAAATCGGTAACCAAGTAGAACATTGTGGGGTAACTCATCGTCGTTATCATTGTAATACATGATTGCCCCACTGCTGGGCTCGGATCTTCACAATGTGCGGTATATTGGGTAACTCGTATAAAAATTACAGCCGAATTAAAAAGCTCCATTTTTGAAGTTGGTTAAAAAGGCAATTTGCCCCTACCTATTAGAAACGAAATTAAATTCGGTAACAGATAGATTTTTTTTTCGGATATTCAAAAATAATTCGAAGGTCCATAATATAGCTTTATTAAGAAGCTCCATTTTTGAAGTTGGTTAAAAAGGCAATTTGCCCCTACCTATTAGAGACTAAATCAAATTCGGTAACAGGTAGCGATTTTTTTTCGGATATTCAAAAATAATTCATAATACAGCTTCATCTCTTTCTTTTACATTGAGGGTTTTTAACTGCCGCGATTGCACCAGTGTACAACATAAAAATTATGTAGTAACAATTTTAATGCAGTTGTGAAAGATATTTCAACATCATGTTGCTTCTTAACCTTATCACCTCTGAATGAAATGGGGATGATGATAATTATGATGGCTCATGATGTTAAAATTCTTAGTACATCATTATTTTGTAACTTAATTAAGTTTTACGTAAATGTTTCTTAAACACAATTCAAATATGGTTTTGGTCTTAAAAGAATTTTATGGATATGCCTTAAGTTAATAATTATTTATTTTTCTAGGCGATGTATCGTCGTATTGTAGAATCACAAAAAGGTGCGAAGTCTAATGTGGATCCAGAAGTGACGTTGCAGTTTTTGAAGTCGGCAATATACTACTTCCTCACTGACCCGGAAAACCATCAAGGGCACCTGAATGCTATCGAGAATATTCTAGGCTTTACGGAAGCAGAGAAGAAGAATATACGTAAAGCAAGAGCTACTTAGGAAGACTGCTGCTATCGTGATATGATTTTGTTGCTACTTAGATAAATATATTAAATGTTGCATGACAAGAAATTAGTATAGATATAGAACAGGGATGTTGCGGGTATGAAATTTCGGATCTGGGTAATGGATATAGGAATAAAATTGTATCGGTTTCGGATACGGATATGTGATTACTTCGGATTACCGTTTATTGGATAGTTTTGATTACGGATTTACCTGATCTTAAAAAAATTACATAATTAGTCTTGAAAATTACATAATTAAGACTTTTGAGATTTATTAATGAGGTTATGTTATGACTAGAAAAACCAAATAAACTGCAAGATTCAGTTGGCGCGCGAGCGGTGGAACAAAAACCTGTCGTAACATGTTTTATTTAGATCCCGCACTTACCCCACAACTACCCGAGACTTTCGTAACGGATATATTTTTATTTCGGATATCCGCTAATTTCAGTTACGATTACAGAGCTCCAGAACATCCCTGATATAGATTAAGCGGGGTGCACATTATTTAATTATTTTATCACATACTTTGCCTAAATAGCATAATATGTTATGGGCATGCTATCATTTTAGCCACGGTGGTTGTTATCTACAAAATCGTCTTTAGCTTTGGGTTTTTAATCGAATTTATTTTATACACTATAAATTTGTGATTTTATTTAGTTTTTAAGCGCCAAAGAAATGCATTCCTTTGATTGTGCAATTTTGACTTAAGGTTATCATAAGTGTACAGTGAAACTACGATTGTAGTGATGACTATTATTTTAAGGGTTACCTTTTTATTCTTGTTTCCTATTTTGAATTTTTCTTTTTTTTTTGCATGGTTTTATAGTTTATTTAGAATTAAGTAAGAATATTTTTAGCTAGGTGTAGCAATTTTCAGTATTTTTGGAGATAAATTATCGGAAATAATACATAATTATTTATAAATTATGCTTAGTTATTGATTTCGGAATAAATTTATGGATAGATTCGGTACTTCACTATACGGATATTCGGATATCGTATCCCGTCCGCACTGTGCATTCAGTCTTATCTTCATAATACTAACGTCCACATTTTAATCTTGCCACTTAAGCTACATCTGTGATTAGAGTATTCAAGTAATATTTTTGCATAATAAACTTTTTTTTTATTGTTTAGCGTATTATTAGAGAGATAAATCATTGTTTTTATTTTAATTTTAAACAGGACAGATATCATTCCCATAAATAAATGTAGATTAAAAAAAAATCTCATACAGAAATCGATTTTCTTCGATTTTACTATAATTTGAAAAAAATAGTGTTTATTTAATTTTACATGGTTGTATTATTATTGTTTACAATGCAGTCTTATTTAAAGCAGCTATAATCGCAAATAAATGTGAAAATAATAGTACCTAAGTTAAAATAGATATAGAAACAACATATAAGGTGCGTACCTGTGAATGGTACATAAAATTATCAGCCCAAAAATATTATAATTAGGTTAATTGACAAAATAATATATATTAATGTTTATTTTTGGTATGTAACTGGCAACATTTTTTTGATTTTGCATCACTAGTGAAGAAGAAATCATTAAGTAGAACGGTTGGGCAACAAAACGCTCCGCTAGACTTGAAACGTTACCGCGTGTTTTATAGAATTTTTAGTTCTCAACGAAGACGTTTACAGCGTAAAGTTTTGAGCTCAAAGCGTGTAAAATTAGAAAAATATTGTGTTTAATCTTACAAGTGAAGTTAGCTCCAAATAGGCATGACTTAAAAATGATGATTTTGAACATACTCGAATGGGTTTTTACTTATTTTGTATAAGCAAAATATATCTTGATTGTGAAAAATTTGCCTTCGAACATAAATCTCGTCCCATGGCGTTACAATAGCTATTTAACCATAGTTGTTGTATCGCTGTAGACGTAATTAATGATGTCACGCTTTTGTATCTATTTATGTAATATATTTCTTTTGTGGCTTACGAGATGGTGACGTCATGAGCGTTTGATGTAATATGGCGGAATATCATATGGTGATTTTTTCAGTGATTCTTGTCATGCCTATTGTAGCAGTATTAATCGAATGCTGCTTGTAGGGAGTAAGTGTTCACTCAAACAGATTAGCAGGAAATGCCTTCCCTTCCTTTGCCTTGAGGCAAATGCCTTCTATTCGCGTCAAACGCTAGTTCAAAAATGTATGGGATGAATGTTAGGTGCAGAAAAATATGGCGATTGTCTTTCCGCGATGTCATTTCCATACATAGTACTAGCGTTTGACGTGAACGCGGAAAGAAAAGGAATTTTTCTCGAGACCCCGAGATTAAAGGGCGTTCGGTCAGCTCATAAACATTTTGAAAGATACGTAAAAGAATTAACCTCATTCTAATGTCTCAAAACTTTTTTAACGCATTGAAAATCTGCTCTGCTTTCCGCGCCTGTTTGAAGGGGTCATAGCATCTAGCGGAGTAGTTTGTGGCCAAACCAAGTGTAGACGCAATAAGTGAAGGTGCAAGCAAAAGTGAACTTTTGTTGTGATAAGTTTTTATTTATTTACTGTCGTGCTCAACAGGATCTCATGTCAAGCATATTTTATTGTTATTTTCAACAATTGCTTGCCCCCACAATAAACAGTGAATGAATAAATTGTGTTTTATTTAATGTTTTTAACCTTCATCATGTTAAACCTATTTCTTTGATTCAACAATACAAAATTACACGTTCAAAAAAGAACTAGATATGTTAGAGGGTCAAACTGAAAGTTCTTAGAAAGCTAAGCAAACTAGAAAGTTATTTTATTAAAACTTTTCAAAATAGCGTCCATTGAAATCAATAGATCTGCATCCGATGGAACCACAGAAAAGCACTGCCCACTCAGATTAGGGGTTTCTTCGACTGCCTTTTCAAAGGCAGCCACTGCTTCCTCGGCGTTCATAAAACGATTTTTTTTTATTTTCGGGAATAAACGAAAATCGTAGGCTCTGAGGTCGGGGCTAGATGACGGGTGACCTAGTAATTCCACTTGAAGTCGCCGAATAGTCGATCATTTGCCTGACTGTGTGCGACGAGGCATAGTGATCAAGGAAGTTTCTACTGTGAGGTCGTTTATCTCGAACCTTTTCCAAGACAAGTGGCAAACAATTGTTAGTGTACTAGTCTGAATTAACCGTTTTATGATCCTCTAAAACAATTGTCGCGTAATACCTGTCCTTCCGAAGAATGAGGCCACCATCTTTTTTCCAACGTTTCGACCTCTCTGCAACTCCCCGGAAGGAAACACCCACTGAGCAGACTGTTTTTTTGTTTTCTAGATCATAACAGTAAATCTAGCTTTCTTATGCAATGTGGGTGTTATGCTTATGTATGCAACAGGGTCGAAATACCGGCGCGGAAAACATATATTTTGAGTACCCGTAAGATAAATCACGGCGGAGTTTTAGGGCCTCAGTCAAATTATGAGGTATCCAGCGGGCACTTCCATCCAGCTTCCTGACCGCTAAATGTTCATTGAGAATTCTGTGCACTTGATTCATAACGATGCCTAGGCTTGTCCGAATCTGCTGATTGTCTAAGTCAGTCAGATACTCTTTTGTCAGTTTCTATAATACGCCGCACAACGCCGGTATTATCTTCAGTCGTCACTGTAGAAACCGTAATTCACGCAGATCATCGGTGAGATAAGTGTGACATTTATTTGTTCATTAGTATTAATTAAACTAATTGTAAACTTTGGCACGAGATGGGGCTTCATAGAGAAAAGCCAATCATTACAAAGTACTCTTTGTAGTCTATACTTAACTTTCTTGTTGACTTAATGGCATCGGAAGTTTTAAAAAACCATTGCACGAAACATTTCTCGGCTTAAATTTTTCCCGCCAAATCGTAAAATAAATGACAGATTAATCAAACATATTGGTAGTCTATTTTCAAAATTGGAACTTATCTTTTGATTATGAGTGGCCAGTTCTAAAAACTTTCAGTTTGGACCTCGTATTGGTCCAATTTTTTCACATGATTAGGCTTTCGCGAGTAGCTAAATTTAAATAAGACATCCAACGTTTTTTTATAAATAAGTTAGGTAAGTAACGTTTTGTTATCAATAAATTAGCGGTTGACTACGAAATCACCTGATGGTAAGTGGCGCCATAATCTTTGTTTGTAAAGCGCACTAAATAGAAGCCTAGTCACTCTTAACTAGAAGACATTTTTCTTACGAACGTTCTCGCTTGTGCTAGCAAACCGGTTT
>DWOZ01000248.1:0-10777 GCA_018251395.1 Choranthus vitellius
AAACTCTTTGACCCTTTTTTTAACTATTTGGGCTTTAATGACCACTCGGGAAATTTACATTTTTTTTGTGTAGTGTACCTATTTATACCCCCATCACCCGCCCGGGAGTACAAACTAATAACATCATCAAGTGGGATTGTAGTCAAGCAATAAAATAAATAACAAGAACAGGATCAATTCTGTATATGAAATATTTTTTGAAAATGTTGATGCAGGAAAGATTTCCTATCGATATAGAGACCGAAACAATTTTTTTTGGATTTATTGTCTGTCTGTCTATTCGAGCTTCAAGCAAAAACTACTGGACAGATTTAGACGAAACTCGGTACAGTTGTAGTTTAAAACCTGATAATGGTTGTAAGATATGTCTTATCTCAGTAAATGGCTGAGTTCGTGCAGGATAACGATAAAATTAAGATGAAATTTAGCATGTTTGTAACGTATGTACGGACAATGGTTATAAGATACTTTTTATCTCAGAAATCTGCGTTTTATAGCGATAATAGTTTAAATTAGTATGGCAACTCTAAAACCACCCGACAACTCTTCTTCCGAAGCGAAGCGAGGGCTATTTCTCTAAAATTATGCGATATGTAAAGGATTTTTTACCTCATTTGTAAAAACATGTAGTTTCCCGCATACTTTATGGCTATGCTCGGTACCTCTGGCATAGGTTAACTGTAACTTTATTATTGCCATTAAATAGTTATAATTATTATTTGTATGAAAAGGGTAAAGCCATTAAATAGCAATAAATACCTATCATCAAAACACATCATATATATGTACCTTACGTACCTATATCTCAGTGCAGTCCGCTAATAGCAACAACAAAGAACGAAGAACGAACGACAAGTGACACGATCATAAAAATCAAAACGAAGACAACAGTTAAAAGTCAAAGAAACACAATAAACCTGTTAATTTTTTTTCGATCTACCTGCAAGTTGAATGGGAAGGTGGACGTGAATCAAAGCACGTCAATATCTGTCCCTTTTTGTGTGACAAAAGGGAGTAACTAGCGATACAGTATGGACCTTATTTGCTAGTATCGACCTCACTAGCTCGCGACTTGATAAAAGTGGTTGATGTTATTTACTTTTGTATAGTCGAGCTTCCAGCGGCGGACAGAGTGCACGATTAAACACGCTTAAGCTAGTGCGATAAAATCAGTGTCCAGTATTTTTTAGAAATGGAGTTAAACTTCATAACAACGTTGATCAAACATGATGTGAACCATAATGTGAAACAGTGCTTCAAGACTAAGAGGCCTTTCAGTAAGTTTTTGGATTTTATTGTTAGGCAAATATTGTTGCCACTCAGTTGTAAGTACCGCGGTTTAAATGTCTTTTTCTTACGCTATTGATAGCTATTATTTTTATACTGTTTAAGAAATTGATGAGTTTGTTAAAAATGTTTTTATATTTGCAATATTAGCCAGACTTGACACCCTTGTCTGTTAAAGTTTTGTCTGAGTTAGCATAAAATATGTAGTTACAAATTGAATATACGGTTTCATTTTTTCACTTACGAAAAATCAAATTAGTCCGTTAGATCTCTTGCAATCCGAGTACTTATAATAAAGTTAATGACAATTTTCTGGACGAATCGGATAGTTTCCATTCACCCCGATGGTTTCCATTCAATCGATCTATATTTGTAAAATGTGTGGGAGATTTTAATGAAAAAATCTTTTCTCCCAACATCCTCTTTATAAAAAATACATGCTGCATACTGTGTCTTTGGTTAGTTAGTATAAAGTACGTAAGTGTCCAGCTGCTAAAACATGACTAGATTGTTTACTAATGATTAGTGTGTGATAATGTGTTTAGACGTCATTTAAATTTATTATAATTGATATAATATGTTCATATAGTACAGTGTTGAATGAGCACGTGTTCAGACTGAACTTATAGATAAAGCTAGGGTCAATGAGCTTTTTGGATGAAAGCTTTAGAAACGATCGTAAAATGGAATATTTCTTGAATGTTAGTTACGTGGTGGAATATGCAGGATAAATTTAGGCTTACCATTTGTCACTTTACATAGTTCTTACGAACATATAAGGTATTACTGAGGTATAACTAAAACTAACCGTGGTATGTCTTGAAGTTTAAAAGCCAAGTAAAACAAATCAAGCATCGTCGTAAATTCTCTGCATATATATATATATATCTCTCTCTCTTTATTCAGCTTAGATCTGTCTCTCTTTATTGCTCTTAAAATCTTACACTTTTTTAGTTATTTTTCAATGAATCGTAGGATTAGTATTCATTTTGATTTACCAGATCCAGAATCACCTTGAATTTCCGTAACGTTACATTATCCACTTTGCTTCTCGTTCTCCTACTTAAGTCCTGCCTGGGTTCGAGCTCTGTGACCAGCTTTAATTATCAGCTACGTGACTTATGTAACTCCTATTAGAAATTGATTTTCACTTGCTTTGGAGAACTCTTATAACGTTTTCGATGATGACATCACAAGGCAGCACCTAGCGATCAGCCAGCTTATTTATTAGCAACCAGCATCTTTAAGAATAATATCTTCAGACCTTAGGACCCAAGTGGGATTGTACTGGGTTAGGTTCTGCTGTATATGGACTCCATTTTTTTGAAATACAGAATTAATTTTCAAGATCGAATTCGCAACGAGTATACCATATGTATATATATCACAATATCACTGCAAGCTGAAGGGTAAATGCATTCATATCATTAAAAGTTTTTTACGGTTAATCTTTCTATGTAATAAATATTATTGTTGCGAGTTCGTTGAACCATAATTGTAGTAAACTACAGACAGTATGCACAAGCAATGAGTACTAAAACTAGGATTCATTATTTGCGCGCAATCAATTCACGTTAATTGCTTAGTAATTTATGCGTATCTATAATATTCGGAAGTCAACAGCATTCGTGACCCTTAGCTGCGAAAAAGGACAAAGGCACGTATATAAAATTAGCGCAATGCATAAACAACATTAGTACTGCTATTTGGTACTTACTGCTTATTAATAGTTATTCTTATTATTGATCGGTCCATTGTCCAATACTCATTTCTAAATAGCTGCGCCCGCGACTTGTTCGCGTGGAATTAAAGAAAACAAACACAAAAATTAAGAAAAAGAAATTGATATATGTACCGTGTATATATCTACGAGTACATATGCATTTGGTAAAAAGACGATAATTTTAATATCACAAACAGGCACTTATTTTATATATTTGTACAGAGTAATAGAAAAATAAGTAAACGAAAAATAAAAAAACTAAACGTAACAGAAACAAAGTATTCTAGTCTACGTTTGTAGAATAATTATCAATGAGAGGACTTGGTACAATACTTGGAGACGAACATGAATTATGTGAAAATCATCACGAATGTCCACGTTACGCCCGAAATTGTTGTGGTTGACAGTGCTACTCGAAGTTGTAGATTAATATATTTGTCTAGGACAATTGGCCAAAGGTGTAAGTCCAACTTCGAGAAAGAAGTCACTCGTTGAATCCACCTCGAATGGGCTGCCTTTAGGAAATCATGTAATATTGTCATCCAAAACACCTCGGTACTTGTAAATGTTCGAGTAGTACGCATAAGATTCGAGAGGTGCAACTTGGAGCGTAAGCTGATGTACAATTTCAAGGTCACTTGACGAATGGAACAGACTTATGCTCGGTATTTCTCTCCAAGATCAAGCCAGGAACGAAAAGATCCCCGTGGAACAAATTTAACTGACATAGATACCAGAGTTAGCCGGCTGAAGTAGCAAAAGGCTAGCCAAACGGTCCTAAAGACCGATAACTGATTGGAAAGAAGATCTTCAAAATTAGACCACGTCTCGAAAAAAGAAGCGAACGGTACCCCTGACTGATTCAAAACGATCAGGACCGGTCAGAGTAGCGCAAATTAGGGAGAGAGAGAGAGAGACGAAATTACGAGCAAAAGCTTAGTCAAATTCAAAATCTGTGAAAAAGATTTTAGTACCAAAATAATATCGATTGTACAAATGGTTGATGAGTTTATAATTAGATTCTCTCTTGTTACAGTCACTCGAAAAGAGGAAGTAATGGCAATTAAAAGTAAATTCCCCACTAAAATACCGGTGAGTCACCTTTTCTCCGACTTAAGAATCAATCTTAATGAATTATTGTTATCTACCTTATGTATAACATTGTACACTTGTAAAATATTTGTTTTATGTTACAGCTAATTGTTGAAAGGTACCACAAGGAAAGAAATCTGCCAGTATTGGACAAAACAAAATTTTTAGTTCCAGAAGACATCACCATGTCCCAATTTCTAGTTATAATCAGAAACAGGATTAGGATAAAGCCGAACCAAGTGAGTGGTCACCCTATCTTTGACATTTAACTATATATTATCATTATGTAAACAAACCAAAACTGTTAAGAAAGCATTCGATAGAAAAGGTTAATTTTATGTTAAATCAATTAGCTGTACGTTTGAACTTCATTCATCTCTCTAATTCAACGTACGTGCGACAGAGATGGTTATAGACCTACGTAAGGGGATATTAATAATTGAAGCTAAGTAAATAATAATTAATTATGCTTAGATCGTAATTGCTGCGATAAGACCGATGTTAATGGATTACTTAATGTCTTATGTGCCTAACGTATTGCAGTTCAAAGATACTAGCGGATCAATCTATATAGAAAAGCGGTTGCTACCTTTTAAAAGTACGTTAGAAATCTCGTGACATTGTAAGGTTATACTAAATATCGGGTGATCAGCGTCATATCTCATTATACAATAGTTTAAAGATCAAGTATACGTTTATAAATGCAAAATGTTATTCAATTATAGACCAACTTATTTTTGCCATGAATCAGTGATATAATGTTGTTTTTTTTATGTTAGGCTCTGTACCTCATCATCAACAACAGATCGATGCTCAGTATGAGCCTGACAATGGCTCAGGCATACGAAGCTTATGGAGATGAAGACGGATTCTTATATATAACTTACGCCTCGCAAGAAGTTTTTGGATATCAAGACGGTAAGAGAACTTTAAATATTATGATTCACATTGATATTAATTCCAATGAATTCTAACGTGTTACGTAGAGTTCAGTGTGAGACTAATTTATGTAGGTAATTAAATTTAATTAATTAATTAGTTAAGAATACAATTATTCAGTAAATGGATTTAGATACTTACCTAATGATGTTCTTTAACAGACATGACGGGATCAAATAAAGAAGTTGAAGTCATAAGGCATCGCTTCCCAAACAAAATTCCGGTAAGTTAAAAAATATACTTATATCTAAATCTGTTTAATTAGGAAAACAATAGCGTAGGTACGTAACTATGTATTTTTCTTCCGTTTTTTTTTTAATTGTTGATTTTATCTAAGTAAAATAGCTTAAGATTCCTTTGAAAAAATATAATGACACAATTTTTTTTTATTATTTTAAAAGAAAAGTTATAATTTATTTCGTCGTTTAACACTCTAATAGTTGTAGTTATCGTAATATATTGTCTGTGGATTAAAGTAGTGGTTAAGTAAGATTGAAGTTATTCTTTTGTTATGCAGGTTTCCAAAATTAGTATAATTGTTTCAGCTTTACGTGGAACGTTACGTCAGAGAAAAGGAAGTGCCAGCCCTGGGCCGCAACAAGTTTTTAGTGCCCCAGGAGTTAACAATGTCCCAGTTTCTTTACATCATACGAACAAAGATGAAATTGCGAGATTCACAGGTAAGAATCATGTTTACAAAAAATATATATTACTGTTTTGAATGATGTTGTTGACGCAACACTGTAATAAAAATTACATTTATCTACTACTAGCTATTAGGGGAAAGTAGTTCTAAGTCATCTATACTTGGTGCAACTTCGATTCGGAATAAATGTAAACAAATCATAAAAAAACGTTTTATAGGGTTTTCACCAACTTAAATAATTGAGTTTTTTTTACTAAACTACTCATTATATTTTAGAAAATTAGTTATTAAATTAAATATGATCAAAGAACAAATATAAACTACAAATAAATATAGTCATATTAGTGACACAAAAAATTACAACACATAACATCAATCGTCCTTAATTTTAAGAAGGTGTAAACAACCTTTCAACCTATTGAAGTATTTTGTTTTATACTTTTATAATTCATCGATTTTCGTTTTAATACACTTTATGCATTTGTCACAAAGCAAATAACACACAAAGTATTGGTTCAAAAGAATTAACAAATGATAAAAACAAAAAAGTTTAATTCTCCTGTTTGTCACAGGTTGCTAGGCAACTGTTTGTTATAAAACATTCCAGACAGAATTTGCACTGATAATAAGTGGTCACACTTACTAAAAATTATATTTTCTTTCTTCAACTTCCTTTAGTTTTTTGGGATATAGTAGTTTTTGGGAATTGTCCTTTGGAGTAATATTCCTTTTGGAAATTGCTCTTCTAAAATGTTGGAAACTGATCAACATATAATATAATCAGATCCAAGTTTTTGCAAACTCGGCGGCATGCAGGTTTCCTCACGATGATTTCCTTCCCCGTTATACACTTCGCGCCGTTGTACACTTTGCGAGTGACATTTAAATGCTTTAAACGCACATTACCGAGTAAGAGGCCGACTTCTTAACCAATAAGCTATCATATCTATATTTATTTATTTAAACTATGCAACATACAAAGGCGGACTTAATGCTTAGAGCATTCTGTCCCAGCCAACCTTTTATTGTCGTTATTCTGTTAAATTGACTCGGATAAATTATAAATCAAAGGTAGCTCGAGTTGGTTCCTGTAAATACTAGTTTACACCCGCAGCTTGGTCCGTGTGGTACGTTAATAAAAGGCATATGTTTTTCCAGATTAACTTATCTCTCTGCTAAATTCCATTCTTATCCATTCAGTTAGACATGAAAGAGAACCATAAATCCATTCCTTATAATACTAGTAGATAATACTTATAATACTATGATACTATAAGATATGTATAATACTTAGTGTGTCGCCTGTCTTTATACTATGGCTGTGACACGCGGCCGCTACATATACTATACATATTTTTTTTCACTGTCATCTAGGCGTTATATCTGTTGGTGAACGACCGAGTCCTGGCGAGCCACAGTATGACGATGGCGCAGGCTTACGAACAGTTTCGTGGTAGCGACGGGTTCCTGCACATCACGTACGCTGCACAACAGGTCTTCGGATGAACACCACTGTGAGTATAATTTCATTATTAAATACTCTTTCTAATAATATACGAATAACTAACTCGAAATCTCCAGTTCATTTTGCAATCTAGTGAAAATGTAATTGTAGCAATTACTCCTCCAACCCATTAATGGTCATTTACTGGGCACGGACACCTCATCCTGAAGCGGTCTAGAGCATACTCCACCACGCTCCAATGCGTACTGTATGAGAAAGTACTTAGTGTTCCTACTTACTTTTTACTTAAATGGAACCTAGTTGATAGCGACCCTGCCTGCGGAGGGCGGGGACCTGGGTTCGATTTTAGACCAGAATAGGTACTTATGTGTCAGATGAATATTTGTACTCGGGTCATGGATGTTATGTGTACCAAAAAAAAGTAGGCGTCAGGGTTACTGACCCCTATGAGAGGAAAATAGTCTGTAAACGGGTTAACGCATTAATTGCGGTCTACTTTCCACAAAAAATGAATTATTTATGAATAAAACGAGGGGTCTACGACGAATAACAGCTGTTCGAAACATAAAATACGCCTGAACTTTCCAACGATATAGACGTTAGTATTTCTGCACGAATCGAACCCGAGCTGTGACCATAGTTAATGCAAAGGGGTCGATGTATCAGTTTATTAATAAATAAATTTAACAAATACATAAAATCGTAGGTACCCTTTAACATTTAAAAAGTTTTGTACTAAATACGTGTCCAAATTATTGTCAATTCAATCTCATCAACTCTTACATTCTTTCTGACATTTGAAATTCGAACATATCGCAACATATTTTACGATAAGTTCAAAATGTAATTCGGATTCATTGTTTAAAAATTAAACGAACAAAACATAATTTAATGCTGCACTCAGAATCGTTAATGGGTATTTAAATCGTTACTAACTGCATGTAAACTAAATGTAATATGGAGCAAATTATCAGAATCTCTACATAAGTTGTGTAACAAGAAGCGATTCAAGTAACAACATATCGACATCGGAAAAAAGTACGAGTAAGCGCGTAACTCTTCAGAGTAACTTAGTAGAGTTCCGCCCTTTGCAGAGGATAATACGGGTACAACTCTTATAAGAAAGTTACTGTAAAGAATTCCGCCTTTATTATTTTCCGTCGTCCATATTGACAAGTCGGCAAGTGCGGCACTCAGTTCTAAAAATAGTTTATTTAGTTAGGTGCAATGGAAATGTATCGTTAAGCGATGATCGCGGCATATCACGGTCCACATTACAGCAATGAATGTGATTTATTGGCTTGTTATTTTGATACCGGGTATCCGAGTCTGTTACAAAGTTGCGATAGTGAGACATATGGAAGAAAACACTGATTTAATGCGTCACTCCCTTCAAGAGATAAAAATGAGGGTAGATGTCACACTTAAGGCTTGTATTACATAAAGGCACCTATTTTATATTATATTATTATTACATAAAAGTTAAAACGAGCTTTTATTATCATAATTGTCATCATAAAAATTAATTACCCACCGGTCGATGATCTTAGTATAAACATCAACAAAGTTGTGAAGTTTCTGTGGTAATCAATCCAGATCGATTTTGCCCGTAGTATAGCAATAAAATAAAATTATAACAAAAGACTTAAGTCTGAGGTTCAAGTCAATTAGTGACTGATTGAAATAAAACAATATTTTAAGTGGTTGAACCTACGTAAAATTTAACCTAAATCCGGATAATCCATTTCGTTCGTTCTGTCCGTTTTCAGATATTTTAATTAATATCTAAGTTTATGGATTGACATTTTAAAAAAGTGAAAAAAATTGACGTATTACACCCGCCCCACCTACAGTCTTCAAATCAATTTCTGTTGACAAAAGGCCAAGGCCGTTAAATTTTAATTAAAAAAATATTGTTTACATTATTTTTAAGATCACCTAAAACTATCAACTTTTTTAACATATAGATGACTCCATCTATATTTACCAAAACTACATAAAACGAAGTCACAATATTCATTGATCAACTAATTTAATTTAAAATTTAAAGCCTAAACATTATGTGCTTTGCAATCATTATTGCATTTTGTGAGAAACCGATTGGGTAAGAGGATTAACGGGAATAAGATGCATATTTTTTTCTCTCACCGGATTAGCTAGCAGAGAATGCCAATTGGCATTAAGCTCGCCCTTTGTGTGACCTTAGTTTAAGGTAAACGTTATAAAGATTTTAAATAAATAAATTGAAAAAATCTTTTTCTAAAACAATTACAACTTTTATTAACATCCACTGGGGAAGTTCGAATCATGAAAATCATGAGAATTATACAGCGTATTTTATAAATTGCCCACTTAGAAAGGAAACTTCAATCAAAACGAAGTTTTTCTCCCCGTCTTTTGTCTATCCTTCTCCCCATTCTTCTTCTGTCTCCCGTCCTGAAGTGGTATATTGTTGGTGTACCTGGGGTCAGTTGCTGTCGTTATTAATCCCAGTTGCTTTAGCAATGTATCACTTCCCTTGTTTCTTTCTCTTCCCCGCATATACGGGTCTGTTTCTTCGTTCCTGGCAGGAAACATCCCAGTCTGATGTTATTAATGTCCATGGGCAGCGGTGATCACTTACCATCAAGCGACCCGTCATAAAACAAATACATAGGTGTTATATGTTCATAAAAACAAATACATTGGTGGTACATAATATAATCCTGTACCAAATTACATTCGGATTCGTTTAGTAAGTTATAACATTAGTGGGATTAGGCTTTAAAGTAATATTTTTTAAGGATCATTTTTACTTGTCTACGTCGTATCTCTATGAACTAAATGATTAGTGTTTGTAATCTTAAAAAAACATGGCAGTTGCATATTATATGCTCAGTTTAAAAGGAATATTTCAAATGCGTTGGTTCACTAACGAAATATTCATATAGGTATTCTGTCAATATATTTAATATCTGAAATAATATTTGAAACAATACAAAACAAAAATAATAAGAGATATCATATTCCCGTACCGTATCCATTATCTACGAAATAAATGATATAATTATTTTCTAGGCATTCCTTTGCCTGAGCAGGGCCTCCGGCAATTGTGCCCTTATCATTATAACTTTGAGAAAGTCTGTCTCAAACATACGTGATGTATTATTTATGATTTCGTAAACGGACTTCGGATTGTGATCTTGTAATATCAAGCTTGACGTAAGCACGAAAATATCTTTGGGAATATTTAATTGATATTCTAACCTGAGTCATCCTATCAATACTTATATAAGAATGAATGTTTGTTTGTGTGTACGTTTGTTTGTCCTTTAGACTCTGACATGGTAGGAGATAGAGCACTGTCCTTAGCGACTATTCGGAATTCAGTAATAGGCTTTGGTACCAAGATAATATCGATCGGACACATGGTTAATGAGTTGATGCGTAGTAACGCCGGACATAGCTAGTAGCTTATATGTTTGAATTGTATTGTTCACCATCGTCTAATTTTCTTAACATTTATTTATTTAATTATAATTTATTGCACCTTATAAATATACAGGATGCAAAAGGGCGACTTAATGCTAAAAGCATTCTCTGCCAGTCGACCTTCGGGCAGTGCTAAAAGATTGTAGGCGGTTGT
>DWOZ01000249.1:0-10777 GCA_018251395.1 Choranthus vitellius
GTCTAATTTTGTTCGGTACTAGTCAAGATGATAGGTATCTACGTTGTTTGAGTATCGGCCCGGCCACGTATACGGACACGTGGCTCGAGTTCGGCTAGGCCCATTAATGGGAGCATGGGCCTAGCCAGGATACAGGGGGGCAAGCTAGCTTTTTTTTGTGAATTTAAGGTATAATAATGTAAATTATTTTTTCAACAACTATCAATACTTATTCCGATTTCAGGGGGGAGAAATCTGTAAGGGCGTAACTCTTTACAGTTGCTCATAACAGTTTTGCTTTTTGCAGTCAGTATATGGTATATTATGCGAGTATAATGAATTAAAACAATCGATCTCACTATAGCATATGGGACCCGTCATATGCTATAGGCCTGGTCTAGTAAGTCGGTTAAATGCAAAATTAGCAGACTTCACACACCTTATGGAATGTCATAAGGAACTCGTAGAAGTGTTGGTTTCCTTACGTTTTCTTTCATTGCATTGTAAATAATTGATCATTTGTATTTTTCATTTTCATGATCAGACGCATAGTCAATTAATTGATTAAACTACAACATTAATTAAAATTATAATTGAAAACATTGAATACGACTTAAATACAAATTATATAATTTTGTTAATCGTTGATTAATTATTATATCTATTTAATATCAGTAATTACTAATTTATTTTTCCTAACAATAATATAAACCCGAAAGTTTGTGAGAGTGGATGGATGGATGCTCGACTGGCCGATTGGTCTAGTGGTTTGTGAACTTGGCTGCTACGCCGAAGATCGTGAGTTCGATTCCCACCCAGGGTAATTTTTTCTGTGATTAACAGGAATGTTTGTACCGTGAGGTTGGGTATATAAGTATATATTTAAAAATATATATTTTTGTTTATCAGTTGTCTGATCACCATACTACAAGCTAGCACTTAGTTTGGGGTCAGATTGCCATTTGCGAGTTGTCCTAAGTTGTTCACGCAAAAACTATTAAACCGGTTTTAACGAAATTTGACACAGAGATAGATTTTAGTCCAGAACACATAGCCTACTTTTTACCAACGTATAGCACATAGTTAACTCATTCCAAGGTGTATTATTCCAGTCAACACTATTGATATGTGAATTCTATTCATTTACAAATGTCCACATACATATGTCACGTTTCTTAAATCAAAAGGTAAATGAAGATCCATTGAATAGATCATTATGACGCTCATGAGGTAATTGTTAGGAAGCCTTATGTAATACGAGAAACTTTCCACACCATACATACGTAGCGTAGACTCTTGAGTATGACAGACAAACAACAGAAGCAGTTAAATAGGTAAATTGCGAACGCCAGAACAAAGTCTTAAGCCTTGGCGTGTTGGTCTAGTGGTTAGTGAAGTACTAAGCCGGAGGTCGTGGGTTCGATCCCAACCCAGAACTGTACTGTGATGAGCTGGAATGTTTGTTCTGCATCTGGGTATAATAATAGAACTGGGTGTATAATCACTATAGTACAAGTTTCTGCTTAGTTCAGGATCAGATGGCCTTGTCAAGTTGTCCTGATATTATGAGATATGTACAAGTCAAGTTTCGTTTATTTCGTTTCGTTTCGTTTTCGTAATTTAAAAAAATCTAACTTCAGTTTCGCCAGGCTAGTGAGTAAAAGCCTCTCGTGTTTGTATGGATTATAACAGACCAATCTGATGCAGTTTTGGCTTAAACAGCCGAGGCCGAAATAAACTTTCGGCCTCATGATGATTGAGACCAGTGACAATCACATAATTCTTTCGTGAATAAACTCGCAACCGTTCAGGCTGTACTGATGCAATTTTGCCTAACCAAAAAGTGTTTAAGCCAACTTTGAATACTAAATTAACTTTTTTTCTGTTTGCCAGATGATTTCCCAGATTTATAATAAAATAGATATTGGATTCCATTATAAGCACCAGATTTCGTATAAAAATCATCCACATCCGGTATACTGGGGTTACACCGTATACCCTGTATAAAGTTCTGACAAATTTTAATATAATAAAACAGGCGAATTGAGAACCTCCTCCTTCTTTTGAAATCGGTTAAAAATATGTTAAACTTTCGCGTTATCATAACTTACATTATCATACATTTTTTTATTTAAACATCGCATTTTTAGTAAAACTTGCACCAAAATGGCGTGTGTTAGAAAACTGCAGTTGCTTACACTGTGGCGCATTCTTCATTTGTCCTTATCTGTAAACCTTAGCATACAGTACTCGTATTCAAATACAGATTTACTCATTTAGGTCACTGGAAAGGTTTTCTCTAACAATAAACACGAGTAGGTATCTTGAAAAGTAAGTCAGTATGTTAATCGGTTATCGAGTAGAATTATGTCATCGATTAATGTATTATGGAATAATTAAATTGTTAATCGAATGATCGAATGGTATTTAGGTCAAACGAATGCAGTATTAAAGCACTCATTACTAGTTGAAGAGAGATATATGTTGGGGAAAAAGATCCTCGAATGGAGACCACGTCTTGGAAAACGGAGCACAGGGCGCCCCCGACCAGGTGGACTGATGACCTGAAGAAAACAGCGGGCATCCGCTGGTTTCGAAGGGCTCAGGACCGGTCGGAGTGGCGCAAATTAGGAGAGGCCTATGTCCAGCAGTGGACATCCAAAGGCTGATGATACATTGGTTATATATTAAGATTCCTGAAGCGTGTAAATGCCTTGTTTCGGTTGTAAGCGATCGGAAAAGTTAAGCAACAACAGGCGCTGCTGGTACGAGGATGGGTGACCGCTAGTGGCAAAAACTTTATGAGTCTTACCGCGCGTTATCAAAGACCTATGCTCAGTAATGGGCTATCAATTGAAGCTCTTAGGGCAGATGATTCGTTTTCGGATTACTTGTGTTGTTGTACATTATAAAGAGGAAAAAATTGTTTGAAGAGAATATATTCCGAAACTACAGGGCCGCTTTGAAAAATTATTTTACCGTTAGAATTCGATATTATCCTTGACGAACATAGGTTATAAAATATTTTCAAAATCGTTAGGTGTCCGTACAATACCTCCACAATATAATCCAACTTGTGAAAAAAGTACGCTGCGGAAATTATTGATACAAACAAAGCCAAAACACACACGAATTGAGTACCTCCTCCTTTTTTGAAGTCGGTAAAAAATGTACGCCAACAGTTTTATAGAGGACATCAATATCTGCAAATAAGTCCACGACACCACAAGTCTATTAGTCACAATTTTTTTCTGGTAACAGTACTATTTTTATTAACTATTAACATAACTATTTTTTTCTGGTAACAGTCTTCCGAAGCAAACAGAATAGTTTTTAGTAGTTCAGTATAAACGTAGCGTTTAACCGTTTAATTTGCGAAGTGTGAAACGGGGTCAATTCGTGGCAATCCTTCTTTTATACCCCCATATTTCTTGAGACTTATTCATTAAAATGAACGTCATTTTAGAACCCACTTTACTGGACGTATACCATCAAACTGCTATTAAAACGGAACGATATAACTGCACATCGTAAATTTCCAAATAAAAGCTTAATTTCACCCAGTAAAAATACATTTTTTATTCTCCAATCGTCCGTCTCAAAGTTTCCACTGAAAGCCGTTTCTTTGGAGAATTATGGGAGCAACGAGGAGAATATTGGAATTTATTTTTATGAAGCTCGAGCTCCGACCGAGTTAATCTGTTAAAATTGAACATTTTTCCCATAGGCTGATTCCCGCTTTGTTTGTATTTTGAATGTTGGCTTTTTCAGTTTAATGTTTTAACTTTTGGCTATTTGACCTTGCGTTTAGATTAACTTTTAAACTTCTTTGTTTTTGTTTTATATTAAACTAGCGACTTGTCCCGACTTTGGATATTTATAACTGCATAGGGAGCCTAGGGAGCATAGGGAGACTTCGAGCACTTTATGATGAACTATCAGAAGCACAGTTTCCTCACGATGTTTTCTTAACGTAAAGCATAAACCTTGTATCTCTTTCTACATAAAATACGCAAATGGAGGAATATGAAGTCAGTTCCTTTGCTAAAACTTGACTTGACACGCTGCTGCGTATCTAGATTTGCACAGTTAAGATTTAAAGGAGAAGGAGTGCAGAAAACTATTATTTTATATGAAAAAAGATTGTAATGTGATATATTAAATTGAAACGCAAAATATTAGAGACTTAACCTTACACTTGACGAGTGGCAATGACATCGTATTTTTCAATTGAATTACGATTGAATTTCAGCCACGGGATCTCTAACTAAATACGCAAATATTGTAAATTGTAAGAACAGGATTCGAACCCAAGTCGTCCGAAAGATCAACGCAACTTAAAGTATATTACTAGCAAACTAAAGTGCTACTTTATCCCAAAAATCTTCCTTGTGAACATGAATCAGCTACAAAGATATTAGAGGCAATTAATAGTACATCTAAATGGCACATCGTTATATAAACGGACGCTATTCATCAGGGTGAAAGTCCGGATAGAACACTTAGCCACTGTCCGACATCGGAACCAAGTGAACGAGCCGACGCACGGCGGGTATCCCTGACATCCCGCCGATACGAGCGACGAGCTTCGTCTAATCTTTTAACACCTATACAAAGTTGGGATAAATTTAAAAGATTTGGTTGAACATTATAACATAGGTTACAAGTTTTATTTGTTCGTAAACAACTGCAACAGTTCAGAGAAACCGTGGCGCTAGTTATTACGCCCACCACTGAACAAGGGTCGGAGAAATTAATGTTCTTAATATAATGCTGAAAGACTTACTTATAACTTACTTATAATAAATCTGTAGAGAGGTCAATTCTGTACATGAAATATATTTCCAAAATAACTATCAGGGATTGATATTGATACCAAAAATGCAATCAGTAAAGTTTTTGTCTATCTCTCTATATAACCGTTATAGAAACAAAAACTACTCGACGGATTTTAACGAAACTTTCTACAATTATTTTTCATACTCCTGTGCTGGTTATAGTATACTTTTCATCACGCTACAATCAATAGGAGCAGAGCAGTGAAGGGAAATATTGGGATAACGAGAGAAGTTACTCTATGTTTTAAGCTTCCGTCGCGTGTGCAACATTAATGGTTAAAGTTACACAGAAATCATTTATTTATGACGAAAATGTTCTCCTTAAAATTATATAAAAATTGTCCCACGACAGCATATGTCTATAGTTTATGGTTGACTCTCAATAACACGTGTACCACCCGATAGCTTAGCAGTTCGAAGCTTTCTGATTATATTTGTCTACTCTTATGTTTATAACGCAATAATAACACTCTCAGTAACCCCTAATTGAAAATGATAACATTGTGGACTATTCTATAAAAAAGAATTATATAAATTGGTATAGAAACACCAAAGTTATACATGAAATACGCTAATAATAAGACATTTTTTTCCTATTGAGAACTTAAAGTTAGTTTCTCAAAAATCATGTATGACAGATACGAAGTCGCGGGTTAAAGTTAGCGTTAGCACAAAGTAACTATTCCACGCGGACGAAGTCGGGGGCGGAAGCTAGTCCATTAATAAAAATTACAAAATTCGTTCCAATTCGATTCGTTCCTCTTCGATTGCAGTCGAAGATGGAATTTGGTATTCACATTTATATTAACTGCCCTTAAATGGTACTTCACCTTTATATGATCGGAATACAGCTGACATTTTGTTGACGATCCATTTTCCTATAGATATCGTCATAGCCCAGTTAAAAACCGATTGAGAATATGAATACAATATTGCACTTCAATGACAAAATCGATACGATATCGCCACGGCTTATCAAACGACAATCGGTAGGCAGACTCGTGTTACCAATACAGAAGCAGGCAATAAAAAAGTAGGATTACCCTCATCTTTTTCTTAAATTAATTTCAAACTACCTACAACGCTTCACGCTTATCTATATCTATTATGTTGATGTTTGGACTAAGGGATTCACGCTTGTTGAGTGCGCAGCCACCCGCCACGGAGGTTCTTAAATATTAAAATCCTGCTATGTGATTCCTTTCACGGCTAAGTAGTCATTGTTAACCGTCGTCAGGGAATTTGAGGTCCCATTTACGCTATTTATTGCTAGTTCGAGCGCAATTTACTGCACTGAATTATTCGGGATTCGTGGCCCCAAACGTCTCTTTGGGACATAATGTATACTTTGAAACTAGGAACTCATCCTATTAACCTTATGGATTTTTTAACACCTAGTTTCTTAGTATTATTATATATTTATTTTACATTTTATAAGGTAATGCTTGACTACAATCCCAACTGATGGTGTGGCGCATTAACTTAGAAGAAGCCTTTTTTTTTATCGAGGGGGAAACCTTCAAAAGGCACCCCGTGCCGTGGGAGCGACACAGGGTTATGTGGGATTTTTACCACACTAAAACCCCCCCGGTGGCCTTCCTGAGCGCTAGGTAGAGGACCCCGGGGTCTCCGACGGAACGCTACCGGAAATTATAGACCCCTAATACAAGGAACCACACAAAATATCATAACTGTATTGTTAACCGTTGAGGAGTTCCTTTATCTGGAGCCTGTACGTAGTATAAGGTTATGCTTGTCATAAAAATGAATTGTCATCAGGATGAAAACTTTATGCAAAATGTCCGCTCCGTAGTGTAAGAGTAAGTGGGTCTAATTAAGCTTGAAAGATTTAATCGGTAACAAACAAATATAT
Source organism: Choranthus vitellius (assembly GCA_018251395.1). Lineage (NCBI taxonomy): Eukaryota > Metazoa > Arthropoda > Insecta > Lepidoptera > Hesperiidae > Choranthus > Choranthus vitellius. The sequence continues at coordinate 6,691 of DWOZ01000249.1, forward strand.
TAACATAATAATATACAAAACATACACTACAATTTAAATTAAGGCTTGCAAAAATAGGAAGAAACAGAAAGAGACTTTTTTTATCAATTGTTTTTTGCAATCCATGAAGGAGGTTGTTTGTTTGTTTTAAAAATATAAAACGCTTATATGATGTATTCTTTATTTATGTCTAAAGGTCTTTTAAGGTCATTAGTAGATTAGAAAGGCCAGTTAGATCCAGTGCGGAGTCCGAAGAGACCAGATCTGGAAACAAAAAAAGGTTTTATTACGGAGTTAAATATTTCTAATCTAGAATATTTAAATATTTCTAATCTAGAGTATTTATTAGTCTACTACTAATCCACGAAGTGTTCGTAACCCGGCGGCTTGTTTCGATTGGAGGCGATCGAAAAAGTTAAGGAACAGCAGCCGCGGTCGGTTGGAAGATGGGTAACCTCTAGTGGCTAACATTTCATAAGGGCTTCCGTGCTTCGAAGAGCGCGTAAAGTTGGTCCCGGTTGTTATCATTAGGTGGCAATCGTTATGCTGCTTAGATGGCATACGATGGCATAAAAACCTCTGACACTTGGGTTAATCACCAATCCCTCCAATAGCCTGCATCGGAGCAACGTGGTAGCATACTCCTAGAACATTCTAGGCCTTCTTTGTAAGAAGAGAAACTCGTTTTCAGTATTGGACTATCAATGGCTGATGCCACAGATGCATATTGAATTTATTTATTATATATACACTACTAATGGGTGTCCACTTATAACTGAGGGGAGTCTAGGGCATACTCCACCACGCTGTTCCACGAGGGTTGGCGGGCATGATTTATGATTTACTAATGTTTTTTGTCATAAAAAACCATGCGTGCCTTGGCTAGTATACGTTAAATGTAAACAGAATTCGCTCGGCTACGCTAAACGAATAGCTACCAAAAGGTTTTTATACCAAAACGCAGCGCCGGGAGCGTTAATCCATGCCAGGTAACTATAAAAACCTTTATATCCGAGTAAACACTCTGAAATTTGTAAATAGAATAAAAACAACTTTTTAAACTTCCTGCCCAATAATCAATAACACTGTAAACAGATATTTGCGATACATGATAAAACAGTGACTATACGAATCCTACTAATGTTATAAATGCGAAAGTTTGTGAGGATAGATTTTGTTATTTCTTGCAAAAACGGCTGAACTGATCTCTATGAAATTTGGCACAGAGATAGATTATAGTCTGGAATAGCATAGAGACTTTTTATCTACATACCTAGCACATGGGCGAAGACACGGGCGGAAACTCCTAAGATAAAAATGGGATTTCTTAAAAGAATTTGATATTCTTAATTATTGCTAATGTTTAGTAATCTTATAAAAAATGTATCGGTAGGTTTTAATCTAAATTAGACAGGATTGGAGCATTGGAGTACAATGCTGTCTAATTTATGGTGGTATTGTGAACTAATATCTAGACCTCACAGTGAGGAGTATGACTTCCCCAGTATGAGAAGAGAACAGAGTTCAGTACTGAGTTCAACGGGTTGAAGCTAAATTGCAGTGTTTATTTAAGTTTGTTTAACTTTATAGAGGTAGGTCTCTACTAAGAGACAACTATTACAATTTTACGTGTCGGTGACCGCAACACTCCTAAACCGAAATACTGTTACTCCAATTCTCTTGTCTGGCATTAAGTGTAGTTTATGATTTGGTTAGAAGCCAGCTTGTCCAAACTATAGATATTCAAAATTGAATTTCAGAGTTGACATGAGTATTGAAATTTAGTGAAGTTATTTCTGATTCTTATACCACGTTCTAATATCACGTCGTTGAAGTCAGCGTCATCTGTTAGGGGTGTTTTCGGTAAAAGAAATCGTAAATAAAGGTTCTAATTTTATGTAAAATCTATTCCTTTTCTTTGATACAATTTGAGCTTAATAATAGGATACAGGTAAAATGTTTTACGCTAGGCGGCGGCCGGGTAAGCTTCGTCTACCAGGTAGATACTAGCTTTTTAAACCTTCACGTTTAAAATACCATGAAAATTTTTCAAAAATTTTCAACCATGATTGAATTTGCACGTTTATAACTAGTTTTTAAAAAATGTATAATTTTGATATCAACCCGGAGCCCGTGTCTCTCCTCGCGAGACCTGGAGCTGGTGGAGGTGGAGAGGTTTAGACAATGGATTAGCGCCCGCTTAAAAATCTTCGCCACTAGCAGCTGTTGTTTAACTTGGTTGACAATTGGTTTGTCAGAAGACGAGTTACGAACACGAACTATGTTGATGTGATTTTTTTATTAATATTTTTACACGCTTCATATTAACTTGACCTGTAATGGAATCTGAGAAGCTTCATTTCACCCGCTTCTAAATACATGAATCGTGGCATTTATTTGTAACTCTGATTGCAATACAATAATATGTTACCATAGAGCTGATGTAATGATGGAACTGGAAGGTGGATCTGGCACCTTAAAATGGCTACTAGTAAACCCATCGTGCTTGGGCACATTCGATTTACCCTAAAGGCGATTAATGAATTTTTTTTTTTAATTCTTTTTTACTGTTATTTATTTGATACTTTTTTGAAACAAAACTAATATCCAATTACCTTTGACCGAGGTAGCAAGCTTCAGGTGTTGGGGATACTTGTCCACCAAGCGCCGGATCACGTCGATTTGTTCCAAAGTGAGTTGCACCGCATCCTTGTTTTGGGTAGCGCAGGGCACAAACGCTGACCAGAACTGCAAGAAAAAAATTATACACTATAATTTTCAGTTGACTTAAAGCATGTTTAATAAGGTAGAGGTAAGCCTAATTAGAGGTAGGTATATCATACGTTTATTTAGTAAAGCCAATCGACCGAACAATTTATTGTGAAAACATTTTTTTTATTGAAAAAAAGAAACAGCTACGTGCCAATTAATCCCCGATGCAGTCAATTTATGGAACAAAAACTAATTATTTTTTTATTTATTGGTCAACAAATTGCTAACTGTAGGTATAACCAATCACAATTGTGAACACAATCCTGAAAATTGTATTAAAAACAAATGTATTGTAAATTATAAACAAATTGTATTATGATATATTTGTAAAAAAAAAAAATTAAATATAATTATAATATGTGATACTGCTCGTACTGCCACAGTGGTCACCCAATCTCCTGACGACCGCGCCCACTGTTGCTTAGCATTTTCGATTGTTTTAAAAAAAGAAGAGCTTCGGCTATGAAATCTTCAATATTTTAAAGATCAAGTAATTATATTCTGTGGCTGATATAATATTATGAATATCATGTTGAATATTAAATGAACCGCTCCGGAGTAACGGTAGCTAAACGACTTGGTTTCATGAAACGGGGTTAAACAGTTTGTCTAATGACAATATTAAATCAAGACTCATAACAACAAACTTTCACTAGACGTTTACGAGAACCTTATCTTATATCTTACTCGTACTAGTGTCTGAACGCAGCTTATATTGTATGGGATGTTACTAAAACGTAGACTTGATGATATCGCTTTGCAAATTTTCATTCAAATCAGTTCAGTAGCTTTTGCGTGAAGGGATAACAAACATTCGTCTATCCTCACAAACTAGTAGGATAGTATAAACATATAAAATTTGTAGGATAGTATAACTAACGCACTCAGAGACAAATCTAATTTTCAGGCTTTACCTCTACATATAGTTCTCACATATCTCATAAAGACCCATAGGTCTCATATAGTTCACTAAGCCGATAAGAGATGGCGGTAAAAGCTAAGTTGAATCTAGCAGATATTTAGTACCAATACAAACTAAATAAAACCAATAACACGGAAATAAACTGAAACTGTTTAACCCCAAAATGTAACCTAATAAAAAATCTCCATGAAAGATGAAGAAAACAAGATGAAAGCGAATATCGAAAAGATATGATAGCCCAAAAAGTTAATAAATAAAAAGTTGGTGGAACAATATCCTAAGTACTCGTAGAGGTTATAGATATCTAGAGTATTTTTAGAATGAAAATGTATTTAATGAATTTTAAATAATGGCAATATCGCCCTGTCTATTATTGTATTACGTCGGAAGTGCCTCAATAAAAAAGCTATACCC
>DWOZ01000250.1:0-10777 GCA_018251395.1 Choranthus vitellius
TATATCATCTTCTACTTGTTTTAAAGCAGCTCTATTTGCTGCTCCTTGTACTATCAACTGTTCTCTCTTTTCTTGAAGGTCTGGTCTTTCTTTCGCAACGACTATTCCAAGTAATTGATCTTCTAGACCATCTTTGGTTAGAGCAAAGTTTATTAATGTAACTTTATTAAACACTTCGGGTAAATAATGAGGATTTCTTAGTTTTGTTGTCATATATAAACGAAAATTTGGATGATATTCTATAACATTTTCCCCTAACGCAATGTATTCTTTACCTCCTTGAGTATAAGTGTGTTTTAGCAAAACGGGATCTAAAGGTGCTTCAACGTCTTCCAAAATACAATCAATTAGTGCAGGTTTACCATATTCCAAACATGTCTCTATTACTTTCATATAGTTACCATCTGTGAATTTCATAACCTGTAGATCATTTGATTTTTCCATTGTTTTGACCCATTTGTTCGCTTGTCCTTGTGGATCAACTAGTAAAGACCACCGCATTGAATTATCCTGTATTATAGCATTGTCGGTAGAAAAGGAGTCCCTTGGTAAGCCAGCTATATACCAATTTTGTATTTTAATATCAGTACCCAAGACATCCCTAAAGGAAAATTGTTCTGAATGTGGCATGTCTAACTTGATTACCAACAGTCGCCATTTTTCTGTAATTTTTACTCTAAATGGTAGGGTATAAGGTGCTAAATATGCAATTATACCACAAGAAACCAAAATATCGCCTGCTAAATTGTCATACAATAACTGTAAATTTTCAGCAGCGGCAGTCCATCGTACTTTTTCACCACCCAATCCACCAATTAATTTTTCAGCTCGGTTTAATTTATCAATACACAGTTGTACTTCATCTTCCAATGCTTTTTTCTTAATATTTGCTTCTTCTAAGGCTTCATTTAACTCTGCAAGTCTCGCTTCTAAACGAGCTACTGTGGCTTTCTTATCCTCCAAAATCGCCATTGTTTCCGCAAATTCTTTTTCTGCGGCCTCTAATTTTGCTTTTTTAGGTGCAACAACTTTAGCTACAGCGTCGTACATATCCATAGCAATTATCCATTTGCAGAGTCCCTCTGCTGCAGTTGAAGCTTTAGCAATTATATGTGGCTTAAAATCTTTATTAGACAAATACTCTTTCCTTATCTTCTGCATGGTTGCGACAGGTATATTGTCTTTATCAAAGTTTCGAAGTGAGTCTAGAAAACTCATATCTCCTAAAATTCTTTTACTTGGCCCCCAATAGTCAAAAATTTTTTTACCAGGGTTATCGGGATCTGGGATTTTATCTGGCGGAATACCTTTCATAACACACACTGCTGCCATTACTAACTTAACCGTTCCTGGTGGATTTTTCATCGATTTCACAATGGTAATATCTGCTGGTTTAAGAGTATTTAACGCTGCAATAGCATCTTCAAGAATTGGTAAAGCCAACGCTAAATCAGCTTCACAATCTTTTTTTAGCTCCTGTGCCGCTGCGGCTTGTACATTTGCTACCTTCTGGTCTTCTCTAACTTGAGCAGCAGCTTTATCAGCAATGGCAGTTTCTACTTCTATTTCCTGCATCATTTTTGTTGATTTTGCAGCCATTACTATCAATTGAGGCTTCAAGGCACTAAGGTCACGTTGCATAATTGCTACTGCTTCAGCTGCTTGCCCCAGTTTATCTAAGCCATTTGTATATCTCAATTTAGCTGCCCGTAGCTCTCGTTGTTTTTTATTAGTTAATGTTGTAAAAGATTTTATTAAGTCCAGATAGGATGCTGATGTTATGTAGGTTTTTCTGGCAAATTGATTAAAAAAATCTGCTGATACATGTCTAGCATCAACGTGGAATTGTTTGCAGGCTACAACTGCAGCAGCTTTTACTTTATCCGGCACATTTACTTTAACCATATAATAGTGTGCTACCATTTCTAAAGCATCTTCAGGCCAACTGTCATACCAGTCGATTGTACAACAGTTAACGAGAGCAGGATAAAGGCGTAATCTAGTTCTAAAAGAACTACCAATTGGACTGAAACACAATACAACATGTAACTTTGCTTTACAACGTCCGACAAAAAATGCCATAATTTGCAAAGGACTTATATCAAGATTTCGATTTCCTCCTTGAGCCGCTAACCTAACTAGTTCAAGAATTTCTTGCTTTTCATCTAAACCATACAAGTTGGGAACTTCTCCAGAATTCAATAAGCTATCTAAATTTTGTATAAAGACTTCTTCCTTAATTTGACTTTCCGTAAAAAGAAAAGTCGTGTCTTTGTTTAATCCTCCAGATTCTTTCAATACTAGTTTTATGTCATCATGCCAATCTTTTACACTGTAAGCTTTTGTAATCTCTGGCTGAAAAACTTGTTGACCCAGTATTGTACTGGCTAGTCGAGTAAGTGATTGTCGACCTGATCCTCCAACACCTACTAATAATGCGTTTCCTGATGGCATTGATAAAAGGCGACATATTCTTGACAAATGTTCCAGTGCATAGTCAAATAAAACGATAGTCATCTTTGCTTTGTGCATTGAATTATATTCGACCAACATTTGAGTAGCAATGTTTGAAAATACTTCTTTCGAAGGTATCTCCTCATACTTTCGTTCGCCTTCAGCACTGTCGATATCTAAGTAACACCCAAACATCATGCTCCTAACGGTCTCTTGGTTTACTTCACCTTTCTCATTTTGGTATGTTTCTAAAGCAGACTCAAAAGTATCTTTCATAAAATCCCGCGTGGATTTTTTCAAAAGTTCAAAAAACCATGTTCGGTCAGAATCATCTACAAGCCTATCGTAAAACACACGCATTATCTCATGGACCCAAACCTTGGTAAAAGTTTTCTTATTATCAGCAGATTCCTTACGCAATAAAGCACAACCTTGTATTACTCTTGAAAAGTCTCGTAAATTAAAAATGTAATGCGATTTTGCTGGCGTTGGTCTCAAGCCTTCTGTAGCTTGGTCGTAAATATCCATAGTTGCTGATATGATATTGACTATTATTGGTTGAGTATCTTGTCCGAAACCATTTCGGCGCCAACCTAATTGTAGTAACGATGTGAATATTTTAGTCATACTTTCTTTAGAAAATTCATTAATTGAATAAATGTTATAATGTCTTAACATTCTGGGATATATAAGTTGTCTGCTTCCGCCAACAGGCCCTATGGCACCGTAGAAAAAAGTGTCATAGATATATAAATTATCTGTAGTTTTTAGATCATACCAATGTTTTTGATCAAAGTACAATCTGAGTAATTCTATAGCTGGCTGTGCACCGTAAACTTCCTTGGCCGGCATATTCATATCATCTATAAAGATAATGGCTTGTTTACCTTTAGTTGGGCCATAATTATTTTTTCGCCTCTTAACTAACTTTGATATAACTAAGTCTTGTGTTTGATTCGCAGACGTTGTTGTAGTAAACGTAATAAAACCTGGAGTATATTTTTCCATATCAATGTTATTCATAAGGAAACTTTGAACATAGAAACTTTTTCCAGTCCCAGTTGGCCCAATTAATAATAAAGGTTTTGAAAATTGCGTGTGTAGTTTCAACAAAAATATGTATTTTTCTGTTTCTAATGTTGGAATTATTGTTTGTAATAAGTTAATTTGTTCTTTGATCTGGACACCCTTTACAGCATCTGGCCAAGCTTTCCAGCAACCTTTGCCTTTGTACATATAGTAATAGTCAATTAACATCCCTTCGCCAGGAATCGATACATCAATTCTATCGATATCCGCAGGAATGCCATGTTCACCTCGAAAATATTCCTTTACAAGTTCATCATATCTTTCACGCGATTCACTATTTAGAATTCCTCCAATACCCCAAACTAAAGCTGTCATCAACGAAGCAAGAAACCAAGTTCTAGTATATTTCGTGTCCTCTTCACCTTCGATTGCACTGTCCATTAACATTTCTATTAATCTAAGTGTGCTTATTACCAAGTTAATATCCCCAGCCGTAACTAGCTGAATGCATTGTTTTTTGACATAATATATTAATGGGTCTATTAACCACTCACACATCGCAAATATGAATTCTTCATTGTCCTCAAGCCATATTGGGTTAAGAGTATTAAGCCATGATTTATAAAATGGCATAGGCCCTAAAGAAGCCGATTCCATGTAAATCATACCACATCTAGATACAGTGGCAGGCGAGGCTTGTGATAAATCCATTACTTCAAAAATCATAGACATCACATTTGACATAGCCATTACTTCCCCCGAAGTTAAGCAAAGTTTTTTATTGTCATCCAAGACAGTATTCATATTTTCTATCCAAACAGCATCAACAGGTCCGTCAAATACAATCCATTTCCTTATAGGAGTATCTTCCGATGCGAAATTTCTGAACATCGTTGCAACAATACCATCAGTCCACTCATATGATATGGGGTCAAAGGCACCATACAACTGGCCCATCGTGACCGCTTTCGGATTAAGAACTTTATATGTACATTCACAGCCTCCCGGTTGTTTTCGCTCTTCCATTAGCGTTAATGCTTCCGAAAGTATTTTCAATGTCATAGATTTCCCAGCGAAAGGATCACCTACTAACATAAAACCATGCCTAACAATCATCATTTCATAAGTTTGTATTACTTTTATCAAAAAGCATTCCATCGGTTGAAGGTTATTTTTAGTACACATATCATCACAGGCTCGTAAGAAATTTACATAATCTGGTTTGGGCAATGTAATTCCTGGAAATAAATCTGATATAATACCTTCAAATAATGGTACATCAAATGATAAAAATTTTGGTAAGTTCACATCTGTAATAGATCTGAGCAACAGTATACTCTCACTTTCATTTGGAAAACTGCGTTTTAGATTTCCAGCTGCTGATAATACTGTTTTTACTGCTCGCATTCCATAATCATAGTGATTCTGTGATGATAACTGTTCAGAACATAATCGATAAGTCGTTACAATTTTTACAGACAAATTTCTGGCATCTATAAATCCAAACGAATACAATGATATTTCTCCGATCATAGCGTAATCTGGAACCATCATTGCGACAGTCCTAAATAATACTTTAAGATTATCAGGCAATTCAGACCTACCAGCATAGCCAGGATTCATAGTTATACAAACGTAACAAGCTGGATTGAGAGTTAATACAGTACCTTCAAAATCGAATGTTTCCAATTTCTGTCTAACGGCTTGCACTATACATAATATTTGTTGTGCTATGACTGATAAGACTTCCACTTCAATTCTGTTGAATTCATCGAAACAAACCCAAGCTCCACAAGAAGCCAAACCCTTAAAAAATTTACCCATAGCTTTATAATCTAACCCATCAGAACAATTAAATACTACACATTGCACCGCTAAGGCTTTTGCTAAATCTTTCGTCGTTTCTGTTTTGCCTGTACCTGCAGGACCTTCAGGAGCACCGTTGAGGTGCAGATAATAAGCACCTATTAAAGTCCGGTAACAACGATCAGTTAATGGTGTAATTACTAAGCGATCGGAATTACCTAAATATTCATATGCGTAATTTACAACGGCATTTATTATTTTTACAAAGACTCGCTCCTCTTCCCAATAATATCGCAACTGTGCAAGCCATTGAAAATCTGTAACCTCCGTAACATTTTTATCGATAAGTTCTTGAATTACATCTTTTGCGTGAACATCAATGACAATAAGCGCTTTAACGGTGATACTGCTAAGTTTTGTCAGATCTGTACGTCGTATGACCGCAACAGTTTCATTTAGTTGTTTCGTTAATCCCACGTGAAAGGAACGAAGTTCACTAAGTTTATGAGTATTTAAACATTCATGAACATCTACCGCCCAATAAATTTGCGATATAGCTAACACTACCATACCTTCCCAAGAAAGTATCCATTCGACGCGGCCCAAAGTAGGATAGTCGTAATAAGATAGTTCTGTCTCTGATTTAACAGCTTTTAGCATTTGATCCTCTACTTGAACAAGCCATTTTTCGACTGAACCTCGCGCAGCCTGGACACTAATTATTTCTAAAAATTCTACTTGTTCACCTTCCATCGAAATCATTGCTGATATGTTGTATTCTTCGTCAAAAACTAACCTATTTATACCTTCAAAACATTTTTTTAGATGTGGCTGAACTTTAAGAGGATTTTTAGTTTCAGACAATATCTCTAACATCTCGTCGTTAGATAAAAAGAAAAATCTTGGAAAATATAACCGTTTCTTTTCAAGGTAGTTATTAACGCCATCATTAATTTTTTCCAAAAAATCTGAAGCAACTTTAAATGATTCTAATACTCCAGCTCCCCCAGCAATTTCAAGTGCGTGGGGGTCTTTCTCCACAGAGCCCATATAGCGGCGGTATATATTATTAACTTCCACAAACATAACGCCCTCCTCGGGCATCTGAGCAACAATATCTTTAGAAGAGAAAATAGGAAGTAAATATAACCATTGGCTTTGCACTTTACCCCATTCGTCAATTGTAGCATTTACGCGTGTAACCTTTTCATACCAAGCCTTAACTTGTGTCTCAAAGGGTTTTACAAAAGCAGAACCTCTCATACCAATGGTTTTAACAATGTGATCATCTAAAACACTTTGAATATCATCAAGGCCAGATAGAATGAAAATCCCAGTGTCTTTATAAGGGCTCGTTTTGAAACAGATATCAGTCCATTCGGCAATCATTTTGTTCAAATTTGTTATTAATGCCAATTCTTTTGTTGCCGCTACACTTATAATATCATACTGATCAATTTCATCCCATAGATTATAATTTATAATCTTACGCAAAGTAGTACCAGCAGTTGGAGTTAAATCAAACCCGGCAATTGTTGACATTTCATCCCAATGTCTCTGGACTAATGCTGGATTACACATTATATGGGCCATTTGCACATTAGGTCTCCAATCCTTAATCTCAACGACAGCTTGTGCGCATAACTTCATGGGCGCTGGTAAATTATTCACATCAGGATCGTCAACGAGTCCTTGAAACCTTTTTTCAACACCTTCTGCAATTTGTTGTTTTATTTTATTTCTATAAGCTTTAGATAATTTTAGAAATTCTTTATAATAGAAATCATGGTCTTGTTCAATTTGTTCATGGTCCATATATTCAAACGGCCCGTCCATCCACGTGTAATAACTACGCTTCCATGTATGAACCAAATAAACAAGATTGTAGAAGGGAAGAATAAAATCTTTTAACTCTTCTAAGTCTGGATATTGCGTGACAGGAAATTTAAATGTTACCTCTTCATTATTAATCCATGTAACTACTTTATCACAATCCCCTAAACGATGCACGAGTTTTCTTAAATACTCTAAATACTCAAGTGTATGGTTAATATCATCCATATTATCTAGGAGTTCTAAATAAGGGGTCATTTCCAAAACTTCTCTATTTAAAAACGCAATCTTTCCTAACAGATTATCTTCCATCTCGGCTTTAAATGTTTCATATGCAGCTGCATTTTTTTCAAATATAGGTTTAATATCAGAAATCCAATTCACTGTTCTTGTATTCGATTCTACGTGTTCCGGAGAAAGTGATGTCATTTCCAGAAGGTTAGATATAATATTTATTTGGTTTAGAATTCTTTCCTTCAGAGCTTCCACCAACACAGTTTTTGCATGTAGAACATAAATTCCTTGTTCGACTAATTCAGCTGCATTTTCCGGTTCTTTCAATGCTTTAGCTGCAATTATTTCAAATTCGGCGCAAATGCTATCATTTTCTGCCATATGAGTTTTTACTATTCCCGCTATAACGTCATTAATAAATTCCATGGCCTTACGTTTCAATCCCTCAACCATTCTTAGTTGATCCACAACGGCACAGTTAAAATATTCATTTTCCAGTACACCGGTTATTTTAGAATCTATACCTTGAAAATATTTTATCTTATCCCGAGACTCCTCAAATTCTGTGGCTTGTTCAATAAATGTCATTAAAGCTCTTTTAGCTGAATCACCATATAGCATATTATAACGATTTCTTAATATTTCTAAGTATTGTACTAGAGGAGCAAATACTATATCAAGTTGTTTCTGCAGTCTTTTATGTCCATCGTCTCGTAACCATTCGTTATATTGAACAGGTAAAGCATCATAGTTATATGGTATTCTAAGATATTGTTCAATAGGCATAAGTCTTTGCGATATATTAGATATTGCATCAGCAATACCATGATATACGCGATATACTGATTCAAGTGAGGGATCATAGATAAATTCACCATCGAAATCTAGGTCTAAGTTTAAAATTGGTACAGATTCAGGATCTTTAAGAAATTGTATTATTGCATCTATAGATCGGCGCATCAGCTCTTGTATTTGCATGGATATCATCTTTGTCGCACACGTAACAAATTCAGGTATTTTCTTAGGACGCATTCCTTTTAAACATCGAGGATTTTTTAACCACTGAACAAGAATAGAGTACCAAGTACTGGATACAAGATAATCAGCTTTTTTTATGTCCTCTATTACCTTTGTTTCAAACTCTTCTAAAGTGATTGGTCCTTTAGCCCTATATTTTGCTAAATTGACTATAAATGCAGGAAACGTTTTCTCCGATGATTCTAAAACTAATCTTATAAATGGATGTAAAAGTAAAGATCCATCTTGTAGTTTCTTTCGAAATTTTAACATTTTTTCGTAATTAGGCGTAATGCCATTAAATTTGAAATATGGTTCTTGATATCGTTTCCGTGAAACTCCAGGAACATCACGTATTACCGTTTTAACAGCTAGATCATGTAGGTTGCGATTCCATTCTTCTTTGCTTTCTTTAATCAAATCCTCAGTAGCAGATGGAAAAGCATTTCGTAACTTAATGGGAACCAAATTCAGAATTTTCTTTTCCCATGATTTTAACATGGGTGGAGGTTTTACTTTATCTGCGCACTCCTTAAGCACTGCTATGTGTCTCTCTTGAGATATCTCTAGTAAGTCTCTTTCTCGTCGCTCTACAGGTGGTCTAGCAATTATAATTTTTCTGCTTGTCGCTCTTTCCTCAAGTATTTTGCGAAATTTCGCTTGTTTATCCTGTAGCGAAAGAAATATTTATTTTGTATTAACGCATAGTTTTATGATACCTAGTTGTTTCAAAGAATGAAGTACTCTACTTATTTAAGATCAAATACTGTTAATTCATTTTAATAGTATTATTTATGTCAGGAACTCAAAGACCGGCTATCCAGAGGTTCTGATACTTAACTATTTATTTCGCTTACATGCAAATTTGAAAGTCAATTATTATTTAAGCGATTTAATTTATGCTTATAAACCAAACCAATGATATTTAATATTTTAATTATAATGTTTTACTAGTCTGGTCTTTTAGGTTTTATACAATCAAACGGTAAAAATATAAACTAAATAATCGATGTTGTAAAGTAGGTAGGTTATAAAAAAAGTAGATAAAGTTACAAATCCATCATCGGCCCCGAAGCCGCCTGAAGACCCACTATTTTTTGGGCCTTTAGGGTTAGGGTTAGGGTAAGGGCCCCTCTAAGCCCTAACCGGTCATAACGGGGTATTTCTGCCCACTTCGAGAAAGACTTTAAGAGCCAGGTAGTAGGTACATATATATAGCTTTATATGGAAGATTCGCATCTAATTAATTGACAAAAATACGGGCACTATTTTTTTGAGAATCAACGACATTGCTCCAGTCAAGATATACATAGATGCTTACTTGCTTCAGAAGGGACGTTAATAGATATGTAGAGAGGAATATAAAATATATTTTACCTTTATTCTATTGTAGGGAGGAAGGGGCGTAAAAGGCAATTTATCCATCATGTGTATATCTGGTATGGGCTGCATCTTCGGCACCCGGCAGCCATTTTTCGTTTGCAGTAGCTTCCTCAGTTCGCTCTCCTCCATTGTGGTGCGTTTTGACACAACTACGGAGTACTACGAATGTTATATACTTTTAAAATAATTGAAATAAATCATCGTAGTACGACAGTAACAAAGTTATTATGAGAAATTGATATAACAATAGCCTGGTTGCTATGGTATCCCATGACAGTGAAGTTGGTTTTTAAATTAAGTTTATGTAGGCAGCGTAACGAATATGTAAGAAAACCACTTAAATTAGTGTAGTAAAATTAAATGCTACGTAATATTCCAGATTTCTTCGATCTCGTGCAATGTGTTTCTTGCATGAATGATCTGCCAAACAATCGTCCAGATGGCATGAAAGCAGTTCTTTCTTAATTGGGAAGGCATGGTCATGCCTAATAAATATTCTTTCTTTCGATGCCTGTGGTGTTAGTTCTATGGGTGTTTCTGACTAGTGCCTACTTGCCGTGTAATTTATCTATAGACGTTTCCATGAAGAAAACATGGATTAGTATGTCGGTATAGAACCGGGCATCTCAACGTATCTAGTGGTTGAAATTCAGATAATTTATGAGGACAATTTAAAAATATACACCTGTATATCTTCTAATATTCTTTATACATATAGGTATACTTACCTCCACAAATCTGTATTGAAGCATCATGTTAGAGTATGGTCTAGGCCTACTTAGAACAAGAAAGTATCCTATACTCAGTAATAATTATTTACCCCTTTTTATGTGATAAGCAGGCAAACGAGTAGACGGGTCACCTGATGGAAAGTGATCACCACCGCCCATGGAGATAAATAACACCAGACTGGGGTGTTATTAATGCGTTGCCTGCCAGGAAAAAAGAAATAGACCCGCATATGCGAGGAAGGGAAAGAAACAAGGGAAGCGGTACATTGTTGAAGCGACTGGGATCAATA
>DWOZ01000251.1:0-10768 GCA_018251395.1 Choranthus vitellius
CTGTCTCCTGACACCCTCATATCCCACGCCTCCTATGCTGACCCACATCCTTCTATGCTGACGATAAAATGTTTTCAGCGATAGCAATGTCAAACGTGACGGACGTGCGCGAGGTGCTGACGTACTACAGCCAGTTCGAGGACCCTATCGCCGCGTTCCGCGACAACCAGCGCCGGCTGCTGGAGCAGATGGAGCAGCAGCCGCAGCCCGAGCCCGCGCTCACCACCTCCTGGCTGCGGACCTTTACACGACGCTGAGGGAACACTACCAGTTAGTCGATTCCACTAAGTTTATTATTATAATTCTAATATTGTAAATTTGAAAGTGTTTCAGGATGGATGGATGTTTATTTTAATTATGCAAAAACTACTCAGCCGATCTGGATGAAATTTGGCATAAAGATAGATTGTAGTTCTATACTAAGCTAAGTTGTAGACATGGTAAATCGTTTATTTACCTGCATTTCCTCTTGTAAATTATTAATCTACACTTGCTTCTTGTTTCGAGCGATTTGAATAACTAAATAACCTGATTGAAATGAAAATGACATTATATAATGATTAAGGAAAGTTACACTATTTCTGTTTCCATTTCATGGTATTGTAATGTAGTTCAGAACAATATTAATATTAAATTATTATATAAAAATCAATTATATTGTAAAAAAAAATATTTCAGCCCTTACAAGCAAAGATCGTAATTTAATTTAATTTTTCTAGGTTGTCGACAACATGCAGTCTTTAGATGCTACAAACGCAGCGGTTACTATGTTGACACACACTAGTGTAAATTTGATTCATCAACTCAAATGTACTTTAGGAATACTTGAAAATAATTTTCGGTTCATTTACCACTTACAAAAAAGTTATTGTTGAATTTATTTTAAGATGTACATAAAAGTTATTATTTTGTACCTTATGTTTGTTGCCTTGCTTGGAATTTTCGAATTATATTATGTAATGGAATAATAAGTTGTAATATAACTTATTGCCGACAGCAATATATAATAACGGGCACGAATCGTGAGCACAGATTTCATTGGTCGGATTGACGTGCCTCGTGCCGTCGCATGAAGCGATTGGCGGATGTGATTGCGTCATATAATTGCTGTTCCTACATTGGCGTAATGTGTACATAGCTCGACCTTTGTTCATCTATGCTCAAGATTCGTGCTTATACTATGATATTAGCCTTACAGTGGATTAGACTGGAGGTAACAACACTTGTATTGTATTACACTTTAAAATTACCGTTAAAAGCATTTAAAGTGTTTTATTGAAATGATTATACCTGTATTTAATAGCAGTGACATTTATTTTGGGCATTTCATTTATGTACTTAACAGTTATAAATTGCGTCTTTAAACCTTTGATTTTGTAATGTTCCGAATGTCAAATAGGAGATGGTATGAGTGCGAGGTTGTGTTGAAATAGTCATTTAGATAGAAAATATAGTTGTTAAATTAATATTCATTTTTTATTTTGCTGCATAATACCAATTACGTCTTTTGTAAATCCTCTTTTACTCGCTATCGGAATAATGCAAATTCAATGTTGTGGAGGACTGTTCGATTGCTGATTCCTCAGGACTTTTTATCCAAAGTTCTAACAGTTCTTTGTCTAACTCCTCATTCTCAA
The DNA here is from genome assembly GCA_018251395.1 of Choranthus vitellius. Taxonomy (NCBI): domain Eukaryota; kingdom Metazoa; phylum Arthropoda; class Insecta; order Lepidoptera; family Hesperiidae; genus Choranthus; species Choranthus vitellius. Next base: position 1,638 of record DWOZ01000251.1, read on the forward strand.
AAGCATCAAATATTTCCTTCTCATCAAATCTGTTTTTGTCTCTCATTGTCGAATTCATATCGCCTATCATGTAGCTTTCTGGTACCTTCTTCAGTTGGCTTAGTATGGGAGCAATATCTACAACAGAAGTCACTTCGAATTCCTTTCTTGGCAACTTATAGGAGCTGCTCCATTCGTCAAGCTTGTGGGGACTATGATCTTCTATAAAGGTTTCCAGGTGGTCAGGAAATATTGTGTGACAGGAAATGTCACCCAAAGAGTTTTGCAGCAAGACATCATACTTCTCACCTTGCTCCAAAATGATGCAACCGGTGATCGCATTATGCAACCTGTTGTCGATAGGATTATATAAGTCGCTACATAGTTTGCTATCCCGTGCGTCTTCTAAAGCCTTTAAAATGCTAGGAGGGCGATATGGTATTGTCAAGTTACAGAAATCTGTATCCTCGCTACGCTGACTGAAATCTGGTACGACACACATGTCCTCAACCCACTGACTGCTGAGGCATATCAAGTCCTTGTTCATTTCAAAATTGCATTTGGTAATGTAGGTGGGAACGCATTGCATTCCGTGTGTCCATCGTTGTACCGGAGTAACTTTGTGACGGTCTGAGTAACGCAAATCCATGGAAAACAGATGATGGTCTGTGCTGACCCAGATTATGGGAGCGGTTTCTGATTGTTTAGCTCCACTTATGTCATTGCAATGTAACTCTTCAGTAATATTTCTTACATCTCTCCACACATATGACACATCATTTGACCGTTTGTCATATAGCGATATAGATGATCTTCCTATGTGTGTGTAAAATGCTCTGTCTGTGCCGATAACGGAATTCCAGTTGTTTATAATAGTTTTCGCATTTGTTTTTAATTTGACACTTTTTCCCATCATTCGATCTAAATTAACTATAGTTAGCCTCTGATCTAAAGTTGTTACATACAAAATGTTTTTATGGTAGCTATCAAAAGATATTCCTGTATATGGAACTTCAGATTCTATCACTTTTAGTTTCTCAAAGTGTAACTTGGTATCTGTGACTACAATTTGTAAGATTAATATTTTCTTTCGAGTCCTTATAGCTACTATATTTTGAGATGAGCATATTATTTCAAGTATATTACAATCACAGTCAAATTTAGCTGCATACTCCGGGTCAACTTTCATATTAACTTTGTTAAATTCTGTTAAATCTGTAAACAAATATACCAAAAACGTTGAGATTAAAGTTGAGTATAGAAGTACAAAGTTTTTTGTTGCTTGACTCAATATTGATCATTGGTAGGTGGGATCGTAGTCAAACGCTAACTTATATAAGATAAAAAAATTATGAGTTACAGTAGAATATGAATTGTCCGTGATGCGCTCAATCATTTTTCTTTTCGTTTTTAAACCCTTATGTACGACCACCCCCATCATGGAAACAATCAGAGTAAAAAAGTATGTACATTTGTAAAAACATGCTTTATGTCGTAAGTCACTCTTTGGTAAATACCAAAATCCCTACTATATTATAAATATAATAATTATTAATTTATCCATATTACTACTGACAGTGCCAACATGATCCCACCCTGTTACTTGTTTCATTTCTGAAAAGTCTTTTTTTATTTTTACTAGAAGCTTGAGAGCCAATATGATGTAGATAGACACCATATTGTGTAAACTTTGTTACCAGGCTTAATGTTACTCATGTCCAAGGGTGACTTTGAACCCATTTACTAATTAAAGTGTGACTTATCATTAAATAGAATCATGTCAATTCAATTATCATGATTATACATATTTTATTAGAATATAGTATACTACAGAAATACTTACACAAACACTCAAATTCACTATGCAGCAGATAATCTATCCAATTGATGCAAACTAGCTGCATATTTCCATTACCAGCATAGTACCAGTTGTAAGAACTGTCAAAGTAAGGGTCTGGGTCGCTGTCCAGATGAGCTGCCATGTCCACCAGGTGCTTTGGACATTGTACAACATCGTCATTGAGCTTCTCAAACTTATCGGGCATCTTGCTCTGTTTTGAACATTTCAAAAATTGTAATTGATAAAACAGCAATCACATGGTGGAGATAGATATTTATTGTGACTATAATGAAAGATTTCTTTTTTAATTTAGAAATATTTTTCAATTTGTACTTATATCTATGGACATTAACTATTTATAGCCCACTACTGAGCAAGTCTCTACATCATAGTAGCTGAAGCTTACAGCATACTCCACCAGACTGCTCCAGTTATACTGGTGGAGTACCCTATTTTTAAGTCTCGATTAGTAATTCAAAAACTATGTCCTTTAATAAAAATATTAAGTATTTATTAATAATTCTCTTAGGTACATGGTAATTATGAAGCCTCTGGTCCCTGAGGTAGTAGAAAACTGTTTTAGGGACCAAGGTGTTGCAGGGACTTTTGCAAATACTATTGAAAATGTCATGCATGTGCAATATCCATTTTATAATCCTAGACAATACATATGATATTGTTATCAATTTAAAATTATAACATAATACTACAAGTACCTTACATGCTGTATTTTTAAAAATACTACATCCCCGATGCCAATCGTGTTTCAGTTTTAAATAATCTGTGACAGGGTCAGATTTTCCCACATTGTGCATAGTGTTTATCATCTTTGGAGGAAAACTTTTATGAGAAAAAGGCTCAAAGAACCTAGTCTCCAGTTGTCCATCCCAATCATCACTAAAAGCTCTTGTGGGGTGTCCAGGAACAGCAAAATGGTAATTCTGCAAGTATTTTTTCGTCGTCCGACGTTGTCTCAATGTCTGTGTGTATAATGAATAAGCCTGTCCATTCTTTGTATATAGATCATCCAAAATCTTGTGCACCCGTGCCGTATTATCAATATTATCTGCAACCAAATCACCGACCTTTTTCTTTTTCTGTGAAAACGTAGATTTAACGATGAATCCAACCTTTTAGAAAGTAAGCACAGTATTTTTTAGCGATGCTTAGTTACATACCTTGGGAATCTTAATTTTACAATCTGTACTCATTTCAAACAATCACTATTAAAATTGGAACTACCTAAATTAAATTTTAGGTTAAATTCGTAAACAAAACAAAACCATGTGAGATTCAACTTCAAAAAGTCCCATCAATGTCACTACACTCAATGAAAGTGACAGTGGTCTGATAGACAAGCACAGAATAATAAACTCCACAGATAAGTCGGGGTATCACTTAAGGGTTGACACACACTTACCAATTCGATTATTCAGATTTTTGATGTCGATAGGAAACGCCAATTTTAGACAGGCAGACATGTATCAGCGAATATTCTGAGATCAGCAGTGAAGTTTGATTTTCATTCATCAATTTCTGATTAATAGTTTTGTAATTCAGTTAACGACAATCACGCCGTCCGTCAGACATAGAGCACGAAATATGTACCAAAAAGTTAATTTAACCTTATCTGATGTTACCATGCTAACCACCGCTGTTGATTTTTTATCCACAGGTATCGATATCAATTTAGTGAAACCGGAAATGTGAATAAAAATGGGACATTTATGATTAACCACAAAGCAAAGAACCCTAGTAAAAGTTAAACGACAAGTTGAAAACAACAACATTTAATTAAATTCTAAAAATAACATTTTCATAATTTAGAAAATACCCAGTTCTTTTAATCATTTGGATAAAAATAGTGTATCTAATATCTACTTAATTAGTTACATGGTTTTTTGTGCAATTTAAACTGATGTAGTTTCTACGGCTGTTTTAAAAAATAATCTATTGTGCAAAATATTATTTTGCGCGCATTTTTTTTTATTACTGTAGGTATCTACCACAAAACAAAGAACCGTTCTGTGGTATATGCCATTCTATGCATCTACATTGTTTTACATTTTCCCATAAATTATAAAATACACCTAAATTAGTGTCTCAATCACGTTATTCCGCAACTCTGCCTCTAAACATTATACAATAAAGCAATCAATTTATAAAATGTGATTATCTATACACAACGAAAAATGTTGCCACATCCAAATATATAAACATTTAAAATTTACTGAATATTGACAACTATGTAAGTACCTATGATATCTACCCAGCAGCAGCAGGTACACTATTGCCAAGAAGCTTCATCTAGGCATTCTGTAAAATTCAGTGGGTATTTCATATTGTAAAACTATAGTCATAGATAAGAATAGGTAGAGACACTACCTACCAAAACTAATTAATTTAATAATTTATTTGCACATGTCCTATCGAGAATTATTCGTTTTGTCAGAGGATGAAAAAACGATGAAGTAAGGAATCATCCACCAATCGGCGCTATAGTGGATTGCACTGAGCGTCCTCAGCTATGTGACGCTCATGCTCAATAATGGGCCATTAACAGGTTGAAGCCAAGCAGTTGAATATTGACATGCATCCTATTCTAGAATGTAACGAGTCTACGTGGCGTTGTCTTGTGAGGTTGCTTCTTTAGCTTCCTTCAGCCTCTTCATCTTCTCGAAGTGTCTTCTGGCGATCCGAAACCGGTTTATGAGCTTCGTCCGCTCCCAACTCCACGTCGATAAGCGCTGTTGGATGTTAGTTCATTCTTTATAACAACAAACTTTTCAGTCATAATAAATTGACACGTAAATTGTATGTATCAATCAAGAGTTATCATTCATTTATTTTTAATGATTTATAAGTTAGTTTGTCTTAATACAAATTCATATAAAACATACATATATTTATATATACTTTAGTAACTGCTTATAGATATGAAATATTGCAGTCATTATAATTATGGTATGTTAGGAAACAGTAAGAGAAATACTTAAATTCAAATTGGATATACAAGATATTTTAAAACAACAATAAGTCGTTTAAGTTCAAAACAGGAACTTAATTATATGACAAAACAAGTAACTTGTCGTGGACCTTTTGTTACATTAAGACCACAAATGTGTCGTCGTCGGGAGTGTCACAACAAATGCCAAGTTGTGCGAGCCACATGTAGACCCATCTATGTAGATAATAAATTATCTCCAACCAGGAATCGAATATGGGTCTGTTAATCGGGAGACATGCTTCCAACAAAGTCGATAATAATGTTCTAACAACGACTATATAACCTACTGTTCCCCATATTTATTAATTAATATATTATATATAAATATTTATTGATTATCTTTCTGACAAAACATTATTCTTAGCCACCTCATATGCCAATACATAACATAGCGACCAATAATTGCAATAAATATATATTAAATTTGAATCGACCAATCATGGTGCTTTAATATCCCCTTCCCATTCATTGCCTCAGCGCATTAATCTCATAACTATTTTGGCATTAGCTGGATATGTCGTCATTGTTATATATTCAGTAAATAATGCTAAATGTCGCAACCACGCAATGTGCAAGAGGGAGATGGAAAAAAATAAAATTTCAACAACAACAAGTAATATTTATTCATGCTGCACTAATAAATTATAACAACTAACGAATCATCCGTTCTGAACCAAAGTTACCTATTCTATACTAACCAAAGCACGCCTACTAACCTTTAGCACATCTCAACACGACGCTACTTAAGGTGCGATTCCGTAAAACACGACCGACAACAAAACAAACGCAACATTATACATTACGTCGCTGATGTTGAAAATTGGTCGTGTTTTCTGAATTGCACTTAAAATGTAAAATATAGACATTATACAAGTCCCTATAGGGAATATTTAGAATGCAATGCGCAGAGAAACAAATGTTAACTATTTTATTTGAATTATTCTGTATTTTACTATAAAATTCTCTACAAGTATTTATGACTTATGGTTTTTTATATATATAAGATGGTAGCAAATAAGTGAAGCTGGAAAATGGCTGTTTGAAAATGAAACCTAACAAAAAAAGTTACAATTTGTTTAAAAAAAGAAAAGAGGATGATAGGTACCTACTATCACTTTTTATTTTTCAGCATTGATTTCAAATCGTTTTACCTCTTATCTTTTCAACTTTTACCTGTTATGATTTCAGACTGTATTGTGAATATCTGGTAAATTTAATAAAAGCCAGTAAACTAAATAACCTGAATTTAAATATAATTATCCTATAGTGTTTAAATTTAAATTTTAAATTGAAATTTTAAATTAATTTCCATATTCCATTCAGTTTCACATCTCTAATTATTGTCTCTGGCATGTACCACGTGACTATTTAACAAGATGGCGATAAAAATCGACCTCAGCTGGAAATGTTAATTTTTAAAATAGCGTCATGTTAAAAACGTGCTCTTTCCACTATAACTAATCAGTTCGAACAATAAAATGCTTTCTCGGTTCTCCTCATACCAGTTGACAGGTGATACCAACCACAGGCCCTTGAAGGAGAGGGTCCTTGGTTTGAGTCATAGGCATAGATGGCATGAAGGATAAAAGCCTGCCAAAACCGTTGACGTAACCGGTAGACATCAAAACCCCTTTTACCTCTGGCTTCATGTAATATAGTTATACAACTATCGACAAACCGGTTTTTTCTTGAAGCCGTTTATAAGCTTATGATAGATTGAATTAAAGCATAACGTGAAACGAATAAGACGTATTGTTGACAGATTTATCTGTCAAATGTCAGACGTCAAGAGTTGTTTCATGCCACCGTAGTCTTGTGACGTTAAAATATCAATGTCAATTATGATAATCATGACTACCCGTTACAGTTTTCAAATTTTAAGTGTCTACGATGATGAAAATTAAAACTCTTACTTTTTATAATTTTTTTTGCTGACACTGACCAACCTCTTTCTTATACCACCTAGTAAACTGAGATTGTGGGTAGTTTATATTATTTAAAATGTCAGTGGTTGATCAGCATGTACGGTATTGTCGACTGATATAAGGAGAACCTCGCCGAGTTTTACCAAAATAACCAGCCTTAAATGAACAGGAAAAACATAGATATTTAAATGTATAGATAATATCTTTATAATAAATATCATTCACGCTTTTATTATTACATTTCGTATAAGGACGTCATATTTGTCAAGCAATGGAAAAAAGTTTAAAATATTAATACAATTTTACATTTACCTATTAGATGCTACACTATCCAGCGTTACATTTGAGCTCGCTCAAATAATCTCTTGTGACGTTGACGTGAGCACTCAAAACACGGAACCATTGGTCCAAAATCGAATGCTTGACAGAAACTACTAAAAAACCATTTATTCGAGTCATATTTATTATTATTTATATGATTACTTGATTCATGGTATAATTAATAAAACCTTCATATAAGAGATCTAAGTTTGAACATTTTTTTCTAAGTGGTTTTTCCGTTAGTCATAGTACCATATACTATATGTGTGTAATAATTCTGATCATAAATAGTAAGCGGCACGAATTTTGAGCACAGATGAATAAAGATGAGGGTAATTTACACTTTTTTCCAATGTAAAGCACTTGCTTCGACAAACACGACCCTCGACGACCCACGACTAATCGATACATCAATAAACGACGAATGACCCAACAAACCAATCGTATGAAGCGACCGCACGAGCAACGCGAATCCGATCAATTGAGGCTGTGCTCAGGATTCATGCCTACTATTGTATGTTTTCATTCATACATCCAACTACCCCCATAACAGAAATAAAATATTGAGCGTCGTCTTCATTTAAAATTCTCACAAACATTACACGCACACATCGAGACCTTGAATCACATTAAGGTATTAAGTGTAGAATATTCTAGAATAATGTGACCGATATGAAAGTAAATTCATTAGGTAATATTTTACAATTCAAAACAAAATATAGGAATCAAAGTCATAAAATTCAATTTCAAATTTAATTAATTTGCGTGAAAATAACTTCCTCGTTGGTATTTAAAAAGCGAGCGGTAAAATTATAATAATAAATGCTGAATCCGCAACCACTACAATACATTAAAAATACAAATGCGTTACCATTATTAAACGAAATATAATCTCCCGCCATTAACATAAAATTCTATATTTATTCTATATTTGAAATGCTTCAAAAGCGTTTACTCTGTGCGAGTTCAACCACAGAACAGACATGGATCAGTATGTTCTAGAAAAGTACGTTATTAATTACAATAAAATATTAAATTCAACTTTCTGAATTCAGAAACCAAATTTGAGGTTTCATTATCGAAAGACGTAATTTTGGTGGTAAATTATCGAAATGGCAGGTGTCAACTGTCTGTTTCAGTGTGGCAACATGATTACAAAACCAATGTCGTTTTTTATTAAATTAATTTAGTTATAATGTTGTACGCTAGATGGCGCCCAGCAAACTATGTTTACCAGATACTAAATATATTTAATCATGAAAAACATTACTATAGTAAAATGTGTATAGCGAACTGTAAAGTAAGTTTTAAATTACACCGTAAATTATATAAGGGTTACTCTTAGGAGTTTTGAACCACTGAAAGCCTCTCGGATATCAATTTTTGTTACATATACAGCTTATAAAGTTATAATGATGTTAAATAAAGACAGTTTCATCAGCTAAAAGAATCTGAACCTTTATGACGTATTCAAAGACGTTAAAAGAATTTGCTTTCATATTCTAAACCAATTCTCAACTTCTCAATCCGCAATTAAAACAAAAAAGAAAAAATAATGCATCTCGTCCACGCGACATCATTTAAAAGACATGCTACAGACATTCAGAATCCATATCTACTCTGTGGCAGCAACATAGGAACATACAAGGCCTCGGCGTCGACGGCGTTCAGTTGTCCTCCTCGTCATTCTCAAACATCTCGCTGTAGTCTCGCGAGTGATCGAATTCTTTCAAGTCCTGAATAAAACAACACCGCTTTGAGAATGAATAAGACCACAACTTTACGGATAAGTGTGTTCATGCTTTGGGAAGGTTTTCAATACTTTTAACTGTGTGATCTTTATAATATAAGCATACTGGTCATTGCATGATAATATAAAATATAGTATGTGTTTGATTACTTCACTAGCTTCCGCCCGCGACTTCTTCCTTGTGGAATAGTTACTTTGGGCTAACTTTAACCGACGACTTCGTTTCTAACATACACGATTTTTGCGAAACTGTTTACGCAGCGCACGCAGCGGAATTTCTCAATAGGAAAAATACCCCCGATTTTGAAA
>DWOZ01000252.1:0-10752 GCA_018251395.1 Choranthus vitellius
AAAAATTCAAAATTATATTAATTTCAAAGTGTATGAAATGCTCCGTTTTATTTGTGTAAGCTTTGCGGCGTTACTACTTACTTGTCTTTTTGCTTTTGCTGACGACCCCGCGAGTCATGTTTTACGACCCCCCTAAAGGTCGCGACCCACAGATTAAAAAACACTACTCTATAGTATTAATCTTTACTTTAATTTAAATAACAGCAGTTCCCACAAGATCAGGAAGACCATAGAGAATAAAAAAGATTCCCGCAGACATTTCACCGATACGAGCAAGTTCTCAGGTTAAATAAATGTCGGTGAAAAACGGAATGACTGAATTTGTAAAACCGAATAATTTTACTGAAGTCTCGAAATATAGGTCAATGGTATAAAATAGGCACATTTTGAAGAGATTGCCCTTAGGCCAATTTTATAAGGGTACTTTACGATACTTGCCTGATAGGTATTACCGATTTTTTGTTATGACAAAATCGGCCATTTTAGGGTACGTTAGTAAATTATTGACGTTATCGCGGCAACTAAGGAACCCGATATTGTGCCGTGCTTGGCCTGACACACACTTGACCGGTTTTTTATAAGCTTTTATTTGGCTTACCATTTTTGTATTTTAATTTTTTTTTTCGGGTCAAATCTTGCAAGCTTAATTAGACCCACTTACACTACGGAGCTGATATTGTATGAAGTTTCCATCCTGATGACCATGCATTTTTATGATAAGCATGACGTGATCCTACGTTCAGGAGTTCTGTGGAGGACAAATCTGTGGTCAATGATCTGCTCTCTTCTCCGTCTACGGCTAAGCAGTGTAATATTATATAAAAAATAAGTTTCACGTATTATAATTGTAAAACGTTAAAATAAAATATAATAATAACTTGCTGCCAGACTCTTAATGCCCATATGAACCTTAACATGGTAGCAGAGCGTGGTTGGGCAAAGTCTGGGTAACAACCATAACATTAATATCGTTCATTGTTACACGCATTGAAATCCGCCATAACGGTTGTCACACGGCGAACACTGCAAGTAAAAAAGTTTTATTGCAAAGGTGCAAAAAAGTTTTATCATCAAGTTAAGACTACGCAGGAACCTGAAAAAAAATGGCAAGTATTGAAGAACACATTGAAAAACTTTATAATGCTGAGACATTCCATTTGTGGAAATTTGAAATTTCAATTTATTTAAAAGCACATGGTTTAGAGGTTGCGTCATCTGATAAAACTGATGAAAGTGTTACTGTTAAAGACGAAATTAAAGACGCCAAGGCTCAAAAGTTAATATTAAGCAGCATTGACAAGAAATTAAAATGCCATATCTTAAACTGTAAGACTGCTAAAGAAATGTATCATAGGTTATGCTCGATATTTGAGGGCTGTGAAGAACGCAACCAGTCTAACTTATTGCAAGAGTTTTTTACTTATAAACACTCTAAAACTCAAACTATTAATGAACTGATCACGAATGTGGAAAATTTAGCTGTGAGACTTAGCAATCTTGGACACACCATAAAGGAAGAATTAATTGTTTCTAAAATATTAACTTGCCTTCCTGACTCATATAAATATTTTGTAACGGCTTGGGAATCTACTCCTAGCAAAGAGAAAACACTCACTAATCTCACTAATCGGTTATTGTTGGAAGAGTCACGTTGCTCAAGTAATAATGATCACAATATTGCTCTAAAGACAGTAAATAACTATAATAACAAAAGATGCTTCAAATGCAACAAAATAGGTCACATTCAATCACAATGTAAAACTCAAAATCTATATAATAAAAGGAACTTTGTGGAGAAGGACTATAATCTAAAAACTAAGTCAAAATTTTGCACAATATGTAAGAAATCCAATCATTTTGATGAAAATTGCTACTTTAGACCTAAATACCAAAAACTTTTCAAGAAGAATACAGCTTTATTAACACAGAAAATTTCAAAAAATGATAAAATAGAATTTGTTGTAGACTCTGGAAGCACATCACACATGACAAACAATATAAATATTTTACAAAATTATCGAGAACATCTGTCGCCGGTTTCTATTGCAAATAATAAGACTATAATGTCAGAAGGATCAGGATCTGTCCACAGCACAGAGTGTACACTCAATGAAACTTTATATGTCCCGGAGCTGTCACAAAACTTGTTGTCGGTTAATACAGTAACAAATAATGAGGGGTCTGTTCTGTTTACTGAAAATGATGTAAAGGTATATAAAAAAGGAAATCTTATCTTACAGGGAAAAAAGGAAAATGGATTATATTATATTAAAATAAATAATATGAGCACAAATAAAAATGAAGCACATTCATTATTGACAAGTGAGATGTATACAGCATTACAGTGGCATAAAAAACTTGGGCATCCTGGAAAAGAGATACTTACTACCTTACCTAAAATAGCTGATGGAATAAAAATAATTGGGGAACAAGTTATAGAAAACTGTGAAGTGTGCATTAAAGCTAAACAGAGCAGATTACCATTTAAAATGGAGAGGAAAAGGGCTGATAGAATATTAAAATTGTTACATACAGACATATGTGGGCCTTTTGATACACCAACATATGACGGGAAAAGATTTTTTGTCACAATATTGGATGACTTCAGTCATAGAACTAAAACAGCTTTAATAAAATACAAAAGTGAAGTTCCTGAAATAATTAAAAATTATATTGAAGAAGTAGAAAGAGAAAAAAGGGATAAAGTTTCTATGATAAGATGCGACAATGGAGGAGAATATAGGAGTGAAGAATTTAAATCATGGTGTATGCAGAGGGGGATTAAAATTGATTACACGGTTCCCTATACACCACAATTAAATGGAAAAGCTGAGCGTCTGAACCGTACCATTTTGGAAAAGGTCCGAGCTCTTCTATTTGAGTCTGGATTAAAAGATGAAATGTGGGGGGAGGCTGTGTACTGTGCAACCTATTTGATTAATCGTCTCCCTACTCAAACACTTAATAATAAAACACCATATGAAATTTGGCATGGTCGCCGTCCAGATCTGTCAAATCTACAAATATTTGGAAGCTATGTATATGCTAAACAACTAGGATCTGTGAGGAAATTAGGTTCCAGAAGTAAAAAGCTCATCATGATAGGATATGCTAATAACGGTTACAGACTATGGAATGAGGAAAAACGAAGGGTAGAAATACACAGAGATACAGTATTTATACAAAATGAAATAAAACAGGATAATAAAATAAAACCAGAATGTGAAGATAATAAAATAAAATCAACAGATATTGAATATGACATAAATACTTCAGAAAATGGAAAAGGCACATCTGTGGCAGAAAATATAAACATAAAACAAGAAATTTCAGAGGAAGATGTGATAAAATTAGTAGAATCTGATTCAGAGTACATAGAACAGAATGGGGGAAATGAAAGAAATGGTCCAGAAAACAGGCATAGAAGAGAAACTTCAGATCAAGAAATAAGAAGGAGCAAAAGAACAAGGGTAAAACCAATAAGATTGATTGAACAAGTATTTCTAACATATACAGAAGTTATAAATACTGAGGATAAGCAAAATTGGGAGAAGGCAATAGACTCAGAGAAGAGATCACTACACAAAAATAATACATGGGTGTTAGTTGATAAGGAAGAAGCAAATGGAAAGGTAATACTTACCAATAAGTGGGTATTTCGGGTCAAGGATGATGGTATATACAAAGCACGACTTGTTGTGAGAGGATTTGAACAAAGAGGGATGGACTTTACCGACATCTACAGTCCAGTGGTAAGTCAATCAGTTCTCAAAACCTTATTCGCCATTACAGCATCTAATAATTTTGAAATGTACTCCTTTGATGTAAAAACTGCATTTTTGTATGGCGAGTTAAATGATGATATTTATATGAACATTCCAGATGGCTATGATAAAATACCTAATAAAATTTGTAAACTCAACAAAGCATTATATGGGCTTAAACAAGCACCAATTACTTGGAATAAAAGATTTTCTCAAACTATGTTCAATCTAGGTTTGTATCCATTAAAAACTGATCATTGTGTGTTTGTAAATTCTAAAAGAAACATCATAATTGCCATTTATGTAGATGATGGACTTGCTATTGCTGAAAGTAAAAAAGATTTAGATAATATCTTGTGTTGTTTAGAACAGGAATTTGAAATTAAAATTTGTAAAAATCCTAAAACTTTTGTTGGCTTAGAAATATGTAGAGATAACTCCGGAATTACTTTGAAACAAGAATCTTACACAAAGAATCTACTTAAAAACTTTAATATGTATGATGCTAAACCTACAACTATTCCTTGTAATATTGACAGTAATAATGAGACAAATGAAAATTGTATACCTGTAAAATTTCCATATAGAGAATGTGTAGGTGGATTATTGTATTTATCTACAAGAACCAGACCAGATATATGTCAATCAGTTAATGAGGCTAGTAGGAAAGTTGAAAATCCAAGTCAAAGTGATGTAACTGCACTAAAAAAGATTTTAAAATATTTAGTTGGCACAAAGGATAAAGGTATTAAGTTTGATAGAAATGGTAACATATCTATGTTGAATGCCTACTGTGATTCTGATTATGCAAATGATGTAACTAGCAGACGTAGTACGAGTGGTTATGTAATAATATTTTCAGGAGGACCTATATCATGGTGTTCTAAAAGGCAACCTATAGTGGCTCTGTCTTCTACAGAAGCTGAGTACATTGCTGCCGCTGATTGTATTAAAGAAACTTTGTATTTAAAGTCATTCTTAACAGAACTAATAAATTTAAAAATCAATATTACATTAAATATAGACAACCAGAGTTCCATTCAGTTGATTAAGTCAGGTTCATTCAATAAAAGGTCAAAACACATTGATGTTAGATATCATTTTATTCATGAACATTATGTAAAAGGTAACATTGAAGTTAAATATTGTCCTACAGATCACCAAATAGCAGATATACTCACCAAACCTCTGAGAAAAATAAAATTTGAATATCACTGTAAAAATTTATTGACCTAATAAAATACCTTGTAGATATTATCTATTCATACTCATATTACCTTGTTTAAAAATTCTTAAAGTTCATTTTTGCTTTAAAGAAATTGTAAGTTAATTGTTCATTAGTAGTGGTTAAATTTTAAATTACAAATAAGTACATAATTTGTGAACATTTTCATTAAGTTCATAATTAAAGTTATCTGTGTATTGTGTAATAATAAGAAATAGTTAACATATAAGAAATAGAGTTAAATATATATATAGCATTAGTAAAGATTATATATAAAGCTGAGTCACCAAATAATAAATATTGTTCAATAGTAAATTTAACTTAACAGAGCACAAAGTTTGAAGTATTTTTATTAAATTGTTAATTTCATAAAAATAGGAGAAGGTGTTAAATATCATATTTGTGTAGTCTGTGATGTATGTGTGCTCTGTGGTTGTATGTCTTTAGTTGACTGTATCTGTGGTCAATGATCTGCTCTCTTCTCCGTCTACGGCTAAGTAGTGTAATATTATATAAAAAATAAGTTTCACGTATTGTAATTGCAAAAGTTAAATAAAATAATAACTTGCTGCCAGACTTTCAATGCCCATATAAACCTCAACAATTACCTCATGTAAGTTCTTAGAATATACGGAACAAAGGTTTTTATGTAACATTTCAGCACACCGTCGAACTCAATCCACGTCGCGAAAGTTTTCCGTTTTTACGGTAAACATTATTGATTTATTTTTCCTTTCATTTTTGTTTCGGCAGTCGCTCTGGTACCAGGCAGTATTTGATAGGTTACCTACCGACACTGGAACTTTAAATTGCTTCGTGTTCTATTGCTATTTTAATATTTAACTACAGTATATTGAAGGTAAGTGACGCACCGATGGTTTTTACATGTCCCAATTTTACAGTGAATTTTCTATGAGTCCGCTGGGTCTGTACGTGGGTTCGATAGTTTGGTAGTATTTTGGAATGAGCAGACAAATTTGTGTTAAAATTTCGTTCATTTATTTATTTCAAAACTTAGATGTAAGATAACAGGATATGACTTGATATAGTGTTTTTCGTTAGTGTAGGATCATAAAATATTGTTAAACTTTGTTCAAAATTTGTATTTTCAACTGTCTTATTACATAATAAAGTAAAATAATAAATAGTTAAAGAAAATTTTGTGTTCAAATTTTGTTTATTTATTTCTTAGAAAACTTAAATGTAACATAACAGGATATGACTTGATATAGTGTCGTTCGTTAGTGTAGGATCATAAAATATTGTTAAACTTTGTTTAAAATTTATATTTTCAACTGTCTTATTACATAATAAAGTAAAATGATAAATAGTTAAAGAAAATTTTGTGTTAAATTTTTGTTTATTTATTTTTTAGAAAACTTAAATGTGACATAACAGGATATGATTTGATATACATACATATGTAGTGTCGTCCGTTAGTATAGGATTATACAATATTGTTAAACTTTGTTTAAAATTTATATTTTCAACTGTCTTATTACAAACTAAAGTATAATAATAAATAGTTAAAAGAAAATAGATATTTAAAATGTAAAAAAATAATAATTTGGTGATGAAGTGACTATAGTATATTTAGTGTTTGTATTATTTGAAACAGTGAATATTGAAGTACAGTTATATCCATGTGCACATTTTACTGTATTTATTAACTGTTGAGGAGTTCCCTTGTCTTGAACCTGAACGTAGTATAAAGTCATGCTTATCATATAAAATTATTGACATTAGGAAAATTATTGACATTAGGATTATTAAAATTATTGACGTTATATATAAAATTTCAGCTCCGTAGTGTATGAAAGTGGTTGTAATTAGAAAGAAAGAAAGAAAGAAAAATATTTATTTCGCCACCATAATATCAGTGTTACAAAATAAATCTACAAGATTAATAGCAGATAGGTAAATGCGGAAATAGAATAAAACAGTAGCAAAATTAAAATAAATAAATTACAAAGGCGATATAGGTTGCACTCAGCGTTGCCCGCTGTTATTATGCACAACCCAACGGTGACGGGCGGAGTGCGCACGCGGTGCGTTCTGTACTTGCTCAGATAATTAATTAAAACAATTAAGCACTAACTTGCAAGATTTGACCCATAATTCAACAATCTAATACACTAACATACTATTATATAAACATACACAGCACGTAAAATTTGACAGGCCGGTTGGTGTAGTGGTTAGACCTGATTGCTACGCCAAAGGTCGTCGGTTCCATTCCCACCCAGGTCAAACTTTACTGTGAGCAGGAATATTTGTTCTCTGTGTCTAGGTGTATATATCTACATAAGTATGTATTTAAAAATATATATGTATGTTTATCAAGTTGTTTGATCACCATAGTACAAGCAAAATGCTTAGTTTGGGATCTGATGGCCGTGTGTGAGTTTTCCTGAGATACTTAAAAAAAAATTATGGCTAATCAATTGATTTTATAAGGAAGATACCTTTAGTTTAGAAGAACAAAAGTTGATGTGAATTCCAAGTAACAACATAGAGTACTTATCAACGCAATAGAAAACAATCATGATTGAAATTTTTGTATGTTTACAATATAAATTGTTCTGTGTTCCTTGACAAACAAGTCTGTCAAAGAGCGGTGACGAAGAGCGTCAAAATAATGCATCGTGATTGGTTGATTTAAAATTTTAACGTATCACAAATCACAGCTATTGGTCGGCACGCAGTGACTAATATTGGATTGAATGGTGTAATTATTTTAACTGACTTCAAGAAAGAAAGCTTCAATTCATCTCTATTTTTTATCTCATCCGTTTTTAGTGGATGATTTAAACATCAATTTTTGTTCAAAAGATGATGTTTGTCATTGGTTATCCCTAATAATGCGTATTTAATTGACTTCAACGTTGATAATATGCTGATTTCATCCTACGTCAATGTCATTAGAAGATGTTTGTTTGTTTATATTCAATAACTAAGCGCTTGACTTGAAAACCACCTGATGGTAAGTGGCGACATAGTCTTTGATTGTAAAGCGCACTAACTTAATCAAATCCTATTCACTCTTGACTTGAAGATATTTACGTTATAATCAAACAGGAATACAGACGCGTGCAACTTATTCCGTTCCTTCGCGGTACAAATGATAAAGGAGGAGGCGAAACGCGACGTTCGTATTTTCGTGTTTACGACGAAGGGATGAATACCCACCGTGCGTCAGCTCGTTCGATGGTGAACCTGGGATTACCTCATGTAATTCCTGCGCACACTCTCCAAAGTGTATCCTATATAATACTGACAGGTTGGCAACTCTGCGCCTGTACTCGAGGCTTTGAAGGTTGGTTTAAATCAATTCAATTATTATCATTGCATACAAAATGATTGAAAATATTATGTGTCATAAGAGTCTCCTTTAGAAGCATGACTGACAGGCCTCCTGGCGTGATATTACCTTTAAAATCTTACAGGTACTCACGATCATTTTAATTCCGACTTTGAATTGATGATGAATGACGATTTTGAATATTCCGACCCAGTTCCATGGATCTGCGGTTAAACTGTGGTGAAGTTGAGATATTTTTGACAGCATGACAGATGTCTAATGTCAAGTGTCATGTTTGACATGTATGTAGACTGTCCACGATGCTTCGAGTTTAAAAATGATTTGTGTGTTATATCCATTACTTTAAATCATGTTACTTATTTGACCATACCTTCACTTCGACCTTCTGCGACCGTCGTACTCTATGGCCGTGTCGTCGACCTCCCTCTCGAGGTCTCTAACAGCTGAGCACACACACATACAGTGAAATACAGTGTTTGTTTGGAGGCGTGTTGAAAGAGCCTTATTTGTATGTGAGCTTTGTTTTTCGGGCAACGAAACTTTCAAAATCTCGACAAGTGTACGACTAGCTGGGTATAAGTGGGCCGATTGCTACTGGGTTCATATTTTATAAATTTAGTCATAATCGCAGCCCATGTAGACTTTAGAGTTTATCCTAGAATTTAAATATATTATTTTGTTAATTCATTTATAACTCAGGTAGGGGCTTTGTTTAGTAAAATTTTGACTTTCCTTCAATGAGAGTTTGGTTTCTAAGTCGAAATAAACAGTTTTCTTTTCATCCGATCTCATCTCGTCTCCTCTCGTCTCATGTCGTCTCATTCCGTCTCATCTCGTCTCATCTCGTCTCATCTCGTCTCATCTCGTCTCATCTCGTCTCATCTCGTCTCATCTCGTCTCATTTCATAATTGTTCCACTGCTGGGCACGAGTCTCTTCAATGGGAAGAGTGCAGGTCATTGTCCATTAAGCAAGCGAAGTGCGAATTGGTAATAAACCTTCGAGAAGTTTATGGGTACCAGTTTCTGCACGCGGTTTTACCCGCGTAAAATCTATCTCAGTGCCAAATTTTATTTCAATCAGTTTGGCAGTTATTGCATGAGTTTTTATCCTTCCTCATAAACTTTCGTTTTTACTATATTACAAGGATAGACCTATCTCTCAGTTTGTAACGTTAGTTTTCTCTACCGAAATCCATACTTATATTATAAATGTCAAAATATGTGTGTGTTTGTCTTCCTTTCATGTCACAACGGAGCGAAGAATTGACGTGTTTTGACCGACTTTAAAAAAGGAGGAGGACTCAATTCGTGTGTGATTATTTTATACATTAGAACTTTGTACTGAGTGGACCGATTTTGATAATTTTTTTGATCGAAAGCTGGTGCTTGCGATGTTGTCCCATATTATTTTAAGCGACATCTAACGAGCAGTTTTGGAGTTATCTTTAATAATGAGTATTTAACTGGTTGCGACTACGTTGACAATGATCGTTTCCTTGTATTACTTGTCTTAGGCATTTGAAGTAGATTTTTTTAAATGATAAAAATGTTATTGGTTAAAATGAAATAAAATTAAATTAAATGATTTTTTTATCATGTGAAGATAGTTGCTGGTGAAGAAAGATATAGGCCACTTTTTACCAACATTGGTACCACATGGCTGGAGCTGTGGGTAGACCCTAGGAAATCACTTTGAAAATAAGATTTGCGAGCAGGATTCGAACTGAGTCCTTTCAGTTCTGAAAACCATCGTCCTACCCATTAAGCTATCACTACTTCAGGAAATATTCTTAATTTTCCATTTTGTAACTTCTATTGAGGAGATTCTCCCATGCTGATCCAATGCAGATTCGTGTAAGTGTATTGTTGTACCCAAGATTTTATCCCGAAAACCTCGGACATGGCTTGACGATAGCTATATAACGATAACAATCTAACGATAACAATTGAGAGGGAGCGAAATTATTTGTAAAACTTATTTAATGTAAAAAATGAATGTTTAAGCATTTATTCCTTTACTTATATTTTACCTTTTATAACCGGAGTATTTCTGTTAAAATTGGTGTAATTCGAACAACGAAGTGGGGTTCTATTCCAAGACTTCGAGGTGGCATAACAAACAAACGGATAGATTGTTTCCTTTTTAAGTAAAACTGAAACATGATTAAATCAAATTCAAAGCATTTAACGTGTAATACGCCCATAACTTTTGAAAGTTTGAGGTGTGCGCAGGATAACAACCTAGGACCTGTAGTTATAGAGTCCAACGTTCAAACTCTAACGGTTTAATACTCTATCTCTATAACTCTCTACCTCTATCACTCTCTTTCTCTATCACTCTCTATTTCTATGACTCTCTATCTTTATTACGCTCTATCTCTATCACTCTCTCTCTCTATATCTATTAGTCTCTATCTCTCTCTATCTATCAGTCTCTATC
>DWOZ01000253.1:0-10748 GCA_018251395.1 Choranthus vitellius
GTGTACAGTGTAATAATAGTTGTACCTGCAATCCATAACTGTCCCATTTCTAGGCTCGGGTCCTCAACCGCAATGGGAGGTGGACAGGCCGTAGTCCGCCACGCTGGCCAGGGTGGACTTCACACACCTTTGAAAACTTTATGGAAACGCCCAGGGTGCAGGTCATAATGTTTTCCTTCACCAAGCAAGTTATATTCAACTTCTGATGTACATAACTTTGAAAATTGAAGGTGCTCACGGGATTTGAACCCAGGAGGACCGAGAGGTCAACGTGCAAAGCATTCTAAACCAGCCTACACTTTAGTACTTATAGAAAATCGTATTGTATTGAAAATTAAATAATTAATATATTTAATGTTTTTACTTACTTGAAAGTCATGCTTTTAGTACATATTTCTGATGGTCATCGGCAATAATAATAATAAGAATGTATGAATATTATGTAGGCATGTAAACTTCTGACTTTCATTAAGTGAGCTTGATGTTCCTATGATAAATTAAAATATTAAAAAAATATATTACCACTGGCATCCTCATTACAATCTAAAACTGTTCTGCAACTGAACTAAGGCCAGGGGTTGGCAGCCCACGGCCCGCGGACCGCATGTGACCTTTACTAACGGCCCACGCAGACCCCATTTATAATGCAACTTGGCGTTTCCTTTATCCCCATGACGACAAGAAAAGTGACCCCCACCAATATCCTTATAACATTTTTGACCATATAAAAAAAGGTAACCTGTAACTTATGGTACAGCAACGCTGGCGAAGACTGGTGACAACTTTACCGTTAGAGTCCTCGTCTCCAACTTAGGTCAAAACCTTGCTGGCGGAACTTGATGACCATTTTCACCTTAACATTACTCTTTTCATCAACATACCACATTTATATTCATAAAATTTATATTCATTAATTTTCATATATTTATACTCATTAATTTTCATTAAAAGTCACAGTTATACTTGACTAAAAGCATCAGATATTAATGTTAAAAGTTAAAACCTATTTTTAGTAAAGGGTTATTATGCATTATACCGTGAAGGTTATCGTATCCCGATATGGATGGACAAAGACGGAGCCGCAATAACCATCCCACGCATTCGCTTGTCAAAGACTCAAGAGTAATTTTGAATAAAATTGTATTCTCTGTTCGAAATTCCAACTTAGTATTAAAATGTATGGAAAAAATGTATGAAAACTAATGGTAAAAGACATTACAATAATTTTAGCCGTATTGGGGCGGCTTAGAATACAATCCCCAATCCCTCGCTGGGCTGCCAGGGTGTCATAAAAGGCGTACAGAAGTCAGCTGCTTGGTGGTAGATAATCTTTTTGTGAAGCCCGTCTGGCTGGCTACTACCCTCTTGCTTGAATCAGCCGCCAAACGATTCGTCGTGTTCCGTTTTGGAGCTTGAGAGCCAGTCTTTTTCTTTGTCTCCCTGCCCTTCATCCATCCTCCTCCCAATTCTTCTTCTGTCTCCCGTCCTGAAGTGGTATGTTGTTGGTGTTTTTGGGTTCAGTTGCGGTCCTTATTGATACCAGTTGCTTTAGCAAAGTACCGCTTTCCTTGTTTCTTTTTCTTCCCCGCATATGCGGGTCTATTGCTTCCTTCCTAGCAGCCAACGCGTTATTTAAATCTAACTCTGGTGTCATGTCCATGGGCGGCGATGACCACATATCATCAGTTAACTCGTCAGCTTGTTTAGTCTGCTTATCACATAAAAAAATAACTACCTTTTTTCTGGCCTCTAAGAGCAGTTCCTAGTATATCATATATTATATCTATTTAAACGTGTTAGTCAAAAGGCAGCGCTTACTAATTGGGTCACGTCGGTCAACTATGACGTATAATTACCGACCGCAGCCACTCCTATCTTAATTAAAAACTTCATCATTTTGTGTCCATCATTCACACAAATTGATATTAAGGTGTGAATAAATGTTTAACTAGCTTCCACCCACAGCTTCGCTTACCTCGTATTTTGATAAAACGTGGCTTATGTGATATTCTAGGCAATCAATTTTCGCTGTGCCAAAATTCATTAAGATAATAATAAATAAATAAATAATAAATAAATATCAGGACAACTCACACACACCATCTGATCCCAAACTACGCATTTTGCTTGTACAATGGTGATCAGACAACTGATATACATACATATATACTTTTAAATACATACTTAAATATATATTTTCACCCAGACACACAGAACAAACATTCCTGCTCATCACAGAAAAGTGTGATCTGGGTTGGAATCGAACCCACGGCCTTCGATGTTCGCTAACCACTAGACCAACCGACCATTCTTATACTTTCTTATTCTTCTTATACTACCGGTAGGATATTGTAATAATCTTTTTTATCCCTCAAAACTCCGACACACAGGACATTTGATATTGATTTAAAAATCGGGACGTCCCGCCATAATTGGGACATTCGACAACGCTGAGAAACAGTATGAAAAACATTGATTTACCAAAACAGTAATGTCATATTCAAAAGCTAGGAAATTCATTTAATTACAAAACGAAATTTATATAACGCCTACCGGATATAATATTGCCACGTCCCAAAAATTATGCAGAATTTGACAAACACAGCAAAGTCTTAGTAGGGACCCGCTGTTCAAATACATTCCCTTATTTATCAGGATTGGTTGAATTAATTAATGAAACACAAACGTCGTTAGGTACAATCTAGGAAAGCTCACGGATTGTCTCGAGGGAGCTATTTCACGGTATCCATTCTTGGAGGGGTTTTTAAAAGTAATTGACTTTTGAAAGTTGGTTTGGTTCAATTTTCTTGAGTTCTCTTACTGTTGCACAAAAGGATACTAATGTATTGTTTTGTGTAGTAGATGATTAATTTATTTCAGTTGGTTTCGTGTTTTGTAAAGTCATTTGGTCTATTGTTTAATTTCGTTTATTGTTCTGCATTTTAATCATGTCGACTATAACTCATTTCATCTTAATCCATCACAGCCCACTATTGAGCACGGGTTTCTGAATGAGAAAGTTAAGGCCATAGTCCACCACGCAGCCAAGTGTGGATTGGCAGACTTCACACACCTTTTGAGTTTTGCAAACTCCCAGGCAGGTTTCCTCACGATCATTTCCTTCACTGTTATAGCGAGTGACATTTAAATGCTTAAAACGCACATAACGAAAAGTCGGAAGTGCGCGCCGTGTGATTCGAAACCGGACCCACCGAGTAGGAGGCCGAATTCTTAACCACTATGCTATCACGCCGCGTGGCCTTCACCTTTATAGCGAGTGACATTTAAATGCTTAAAACGCACATAACGAAAAGTGGGATTCGAACCCGGACCCCCCGAGTAGGAGGCCGAATTCTTAACAACTAGGTCATCACCGCTCTATCACTATCTTACTTCATAGGATCTGGATCTGGATCTGGTACAGTGTAATAATAATTGTCGAGACCCAAATTCATAATCCTAGTAATAATATTATGGGTATAATTATTGTTAATTACGTTCGTAATACCCATAATTCTGTAATAATAATTATAGACTTGTGTAGTTAGCTTTATATAAATCTTGCTGCCTCAACCTCTATAATGTACACACCACTAATGAACACAGTTTCTCCTCCTGACTGAGGAAGCTTAGAGCAAGCTCAACCACACTGTTCAAGGGTTGATTGGTCCAGGCTCGGGAATCTAGGCCTCCTCAGTATGAGCAGAGACTTATGCTTTTGTTTTTGTTATTCGAAATGAAATGAAATGCATTTATTTCGTCTTAGGAACCAAAAAGCTCACTTAACAAAAGTCAAAATTTAAAGTCAAAGTCCCTACATCTAATATGAAATTAAAACAAGGTATAAAATAACAAACCTATGATAAAGCTTACTCTCGATAGACAATGCCTATCTGTCATTGGCTTTATAAACGAAAACAAACTTAAGACTATGTACGCTACTGTAGGCCGGAAGGAGAAAAAGCCCGCGGAAAAAAACTTCCACTACTCTTTTTAATATTAAAACTTAAATCTATTTCAGATGTTAATACCAGCCTGATGACATCCTTGTCATTTAGATACTCAATAATACTATAATATCCCACCATCTATGTATTCACCACCACTACTGGACCAACAATGGATTGAAACCATCTTCAAGAAGTTATAAAAAATGGATGCGCTAAAATCTTTACAACTATTACAGCTACATAAATAAAACAGCACCCGTTTGAAGTCAAATGTTACTCAAATCCTGAAGGATTTCTCTAAGCACGGGCGGTACTTAATTTATCCCTTTACTGCTTAATCAATGCAGTCAAAACCACTTAATCTAAGCCTATAAAATTTTACTACCCCTGGATCCCTTAAAAAGGGGTTGTTGAATCCCCCAGGGGAAGTAATGGCGTATATGACACAACCTTTTCGAGGCGTAATACGAGGCTAAATTAGTTTTAGGTGATAATGATCTGGATACTTTAGATGTTAAGGATCGACTTTAGGTTATAATCGATAATGGTAGAGTATCGAATTATATAGTAGCGAGAATCGAATCGAAATGTTTGTAGTCGAGCGGTTTGTGTTGATTGCAAGTGGTGGAAAAAGTTAAACAACAGCAATGTACCGCTTCCCTTGATTCTCTTTCTTCCCAATATGCGGGTCTATTTCTTCCTTCCTGGCTGGCAACGCGTTAGTAACACCACAGCCTGGTGTTATTAACGTACATGGGCGGCGGTCATCATCAGGTGAGCGTCTGCTTAATAAAAAAAAACAGCGGTTGAGAATAAAGTGGCGTAAATTAGAGGAAGTCTACGCCCAGCAGTGGACGTTGAAATGCTGATAACTGTGTGGCGACATCGCACAGTACGTCATACGATGACGTAACGAGAAAACCTGAATCACGCTATCGGAGTTTTCTGTATCGTTAGCATATATACAAGTTTCGACTAACAACTGTCGGAGCTCAGCCGCTCCCCAGGTATTACACCTCGGCTGGCGAGAGATCTCCGCTTTGCTGAAGTTGGATAGATGCGCGATTGGTACAAGGATGGGTAAACGATGGATGGGTGGCAAAAATGTATAGCAAGATAGCATGTATTAAGCCAGATCCTTGCCCTTCGGGTGGCATAGACTTCAGACGGTAAGGGTGGCCACTAACTCCTCCAATTCGTTCTGGAGCAGCGTGGTAGAGTAAGCTACGTCTACTTAGTTTGAGACCCATGCTTAGTACTATAGACAATCACAAGGTTGAATTATAGATGAACACGCGAAATTGAGTGTTGTATGGTATTGTTCATCGTTCGTATAAATTTTATAAATAAATATTGTTTTCAATTTTAATTTCTCGTAATTTATTACGGAATTACTTATCTATGTATTTTGAACCAAGAACGATTAGATGTCTTCAGCAGTTTAATGAAAATAACAAGAGCCAAAGAAACGCGGTAAAACGTGCCGTAAGTATTTTTTCTTAAAGTAGCCTGAACAGCTACAAAACTTACAAAAGTTCTTCCAGAACCCATCAGCGGATCCTGGCTGAATTCGGTTGCATGCAAAGATAAATAAAACTATTTCCGTATTGTTCGAATTTCAAAAAGTTTCAGCACACTTAATGCACAAGTTTCGTACCACCAGATGGCGATTTCGCCGCGTAAGATTGGAGCTGAGTCGGTGTAGCGTTTCTGTTCGCTCCACTCTCGTCAGTCTACATTTGACCGCGGTGGGGGTATGACGTGTCCTCCGCTACGAGTGCTACGTAAATTTTTTACGTAAAAAATAATTGAAAATTTTTACCGGATGTTTTGTGAGTGCGTTTGATATTGTGAAAGTTTTAGGATGTTCGGATAACGCTGTTGAGGTAAAATTGTTTCTAAATTTTTTATTATGTGCTACACGTTTTTATTTTGGTTTTAATTTAAAGACTGAGAAAATTTGATGGACACGTTTTAAAGTTAAAATCTTGCTAATATTTGCGTTATACAGAGTTTTATTTTATTTTCGTTACTTTAACTTTTATTTTAAGTCTTAGTGTATGCTTATTAACTTATTATTATTATTTTTACTTCTGGCAATAGTTTAATTAGGAGTTATTATAAATATAAATCTGTTTACAATAACATTATTTATTACTGAAAGTACAGTTAAATGTTTTTTTTTACCTAGAATAAGTTAGTGTTTGACATAGATCCCATCTGATGGTAAGTGGCAATGATGTCTAAGATGTTGAGCGCACTAACTTATTGCCTGTGTTTTCTTAATATATATTAATTTTGAGATGAACCTATCTACCAAATAATTTACAAGTATTACATAGGACATACAATTTTTGCCTTTTTTTTGATGAGATCTTTTAAGCTAAGTTTTAAAAACGTATAATAGTTATTCTTAGTAAACGTGTATTGCTTTTAAAATCTGTGATAATTTTAATCGGTAAAATTTGAGTGATCAAAAGGTGATCATGCGTCAAAAAATCTTGCACTTTTAAATCAAATCAATTCAAAATTAGTTTTACAAAGTTTTATAAATTTGTTTTGGAAGTTAGAGAACGCTTTTTCTTTAAGTACAGGAATCTTTATTATTTTAATATTATGTATTAATATTATTTTATGTTGATATATCTATTAATATTATCCTTGTAAGTAGAGTTATAAAATTTGCTAAGAAACTTCTAATAAATACTTTTCCCTATTCAAAGTATAATTGAAATTTGTTAGTTATAATTCATATGAAGTTATTTTTCGGCATTTCTTGTCGTTTTTATTATGGCACTATGCTGAAACGGTTTTAGAATCAAGATATTTGACATAATCGTATTGAAAATATCTACATTAAATACAGAATTTGAGTTTGAGCGACATTTAATTTATTGTTTTAGTGCAGTAAAAGATATTTTTTATGTTTTGGTGAAATTATTTTTTTATTTATTTCAGGTATCTTGGCCCATAACTTATATACCGTACAGACTATCATACACATATTTGTATAAAACGAATTGTATAATTAGGGATTATTATAATTTAAGAGAAGAAATCCGTTGAATGATTGTATAGTCTCTCTTCAGTCAGTAGGTATATAAAATATACATAAATATTGTTATTGCTTTTATTCTTAAATTTTTACTTTAAATATTTGTAAAATTGTTAATAATTCTTTTCTTGGTTTTGTCATGCTAAAAAAATATATTTGTGGGATTATTGTTTTTTTTTAAATTTTTCTTTTTTAATTTATTTATCTGGAGCCCGGCTGTTGACTTAATATAGAATAGGTGTCGCCTCATAACTACGGCGGTATAGAGGATAACATCAGCACTCTGCTACAATTGATCAAGGGATTAGTGATCAACCAATTTAGAAGTGAATAAAGGGCTTGCGACAAAACTTAACGATTCATCTAATCGATGACTAGTGTCGATGGCTTAACGTAGTCTTTAACAGAAATTCTCAACAAACTTGAAAGCTTTCGGGCTCACTTCCATTATCTTCCCGTCACTCGTGGTTACTTAATTCAGCCTATCACTAAGGTACAACGCTAGCCACCAGCCTATGAGCACCTCAAAAGCTAATTATAACTAATATTATAAATGCGAAAAATTGTGCGGATAGGTGAATGTTTGTTACTCCTTCACATAAAAACTGCTGAACGGATCCGAATGAAATTTGTTTCAGGGATAGATTATGTTCTGGAATAACACATAGATTATTTTTTATCTACATACGACGAGAACGAAGCCGCGGGCAATCACTAGTATTGCAAATATTGTGAAAGTATGCAGAGCAAGATTTTATGTTAATCTTAAGCAAAACAAAGCCAATTGTTTTAGTTATTTTCTACTAAAATTTCTGCTTTTAGTGTTTGTTAAGACTTTTCTACGAAACTTATATTGTCTATAGTCTATTGATTAGTTCTACAAAGAAAACATAATTAATATTAACAGAGCCTACAGGCAATACTGTACAGTTAAAATATTGGGAATATTAATTATTAATTTCCTACCAACGACTTCGTCTTCGTCATAGAAAATTAATTATGTATTATTAAGGAATAAGTATAACATATTACTATAATATGTATGTGCTATATTTATATATTATTTATATATATTATAGTCTATACTAATAATATAAAGAGGAAAGATTTGTTTGTTTGTATGTTTGGCTATAGAATAATTTAAAAAACGTTATGGATATGCTGCTTTGATGTAACAAATTGTGTAAAAATACGAAATTATTGTAAGTTCTATGATAAAAATAATTAATTAATTAATAATAAATAAATATCTTTGGACAACTCACACACGGCCATCTGTCCCAAAACTAAGCATTAGCTTGTACTATGGTGATCAGACAACTGGTAAACATACCAACATATATATATATATTTTACCAAAATACATACGTATATAGAAATTTACACCCAGACACACAGAACGAACATTCCTGCTTATCACAGAAAAGTTTGATCCGGGTGGGAATCGAACACACGACCTTCGGTGTAGCAGTTAGTTTCACTAACCACTAGGCCGACCGGCCTGTCGGAATACCATAATCAGATACGCCATATAAATGATTAATTTTCCTGTGATCCCGGGGAAAATAAAACTATGATTCAGGCTAACAATGATCATAATAATACTCTGTCGTAATAATAATATTGAACGAATTGTGCCCAAATTCATTTAATCAATTCAATGGTTTCAGAGTTGCTTTACTAATTATAATCTGTTATCCTGCAGGATTGGAGATATTTTTCGGGATAAAAAGTATCCTTTTACCTTTTTCAGTAATTCTATCCAACACAAAATTAAGTTATCAATTTGAACCAGCTGTTTTGAAAATTTTGTCTAATATACAAATTCTTCAGCTTTTAATATTAGTATGTTATAATTATGGACAAATTGAAAATATAAATGTAAAGTAAAAGTAAATATAAATATATATATGAATAAATAAATATCTTTGGATAACTCACACACGGCTGTCTGATCCCGAACTAAGCGTTAGCTTGTGCTACGGCGATCAGACAACTAATAAACATACATATATACTTTTAAATACATACTATATAGATATTTACACCCAGACACACAGAACAAACATTCCTGCTCATCACAGAAAAGTTTGACCTGGGTGGACATCGAACCCACAACCTTCGGTGTAGCAGTCAGGATAACTAACCACTAGACCAAGCGGCCTATCAAATAAAAGTATTGGAGCCTCGTGGTAGCGAATGCTCGAAACCTTCTCAGGTATAAAGACTAGTGTTCGCCATTAGAGTGTTCAAGTAAAGGAAAATCGCTTATACACATCTGTTTTATCCGGAAAATGAAGGAACTTTTCCTAGTCTCTTGCTCTACTTAGCCTCGGATCATCTTGTAGGTCAAATAAAGTAATGAAGGTTTTTATTACTCTCTCAGGCATTATAAACCCTGTACCATTTGCTTACTCTTGTATTTATTGTAACCTAGAAATTCCTTGCAGGTTAGTCATATTTATATGTCCTTTTTTGGAAACGAGAATACCTGCGGCAATGCCTCCGCGGTATGTTGATGAAATATAGTCTATATATTGTTCC
Organism: Choranthus vitellius; assembly: GCA_018251395.1. NCBI lineage: Eukaryota > Metazoa > Arthropoda > Insecta > Lepidoptera > Hesperiidae > Choranthus > Choranthus vitellius. The sequence continues at coordinate 9,550 of DWOZ01000253.1, forward strand.
AGACTATAATCTATCCCTGTGCCAAATTTTATTGAGTTCAGTTCAATAGTTTTTGCGTGACGGAGTAACAAACATCTATCCTCTCATTCTTTTTTTTGCATTTATTTCGTCTTAGGAATCATAAAGCTCACTTAACGAAAGTTAAGATTTAACAATAAAAAGTCCCTACCACATATGAACTTAATAACAAAATATATATTAAAAAGAAATAACAAATCTATGATAAAGCGCAGTCTCGATAGACAATACCTAACTGTCATCGGCTTTATAAACGAATACGACTACGCATTTCGATTTCGCATATAAGTGAAATCGTGAATGAAAATTAAAATTAATTCATATTTTTTTCTGAAGTAGAATATGCAGGTAATGCAGTAATGCAGGGGAATAGAACTGTCCCGAACTGATTGCAATTGATCTGAATAAATTGTGGAACTTGGATTATCATAAAACCTTACTAATATTGTAAATGTGAATATAACTCGGTCTTTTCACTTCCTTTTCACGCTTACTGAACCGAACCGATCAGGAACGCTATAATAAAATGACGTGATAAAAGCCAGGTTGTCAGGAAATTCAAACATGTACTGTTTTGACGGATTTTGTAAACTAAAACAAAAGGTTTTGAAGACCTGTCTATAACATATTTCCAAGGTTGTCACTTACTGATAAAGATGTTTTGATACTTTTTTAATTATTTAAGTTATTGCTTGACTACAATCCCACCTGATGGTAAGTGGCGATGTAGTCCTAGATGGTCATTTGTCCAGCTGAAATAATACTAAAAATAAATTATCCTCGCTTCGCTTCGAAAGAACCGGTTGTAGAAAAAGTAGTTATTGTGATATAACTGTAACAGTTTACTATGTTGTCGCGAACTTATTTATAGATATTGATATCCTCTATAAAACTGTAGTACATCACTTTGCTCTATTGTCAATAATATCCACGTTTTTCACACGTTTAGGTACATTATCGAAGTTTTTATACAAATCTTCAGTTTTGAGAATATTTTATAGTCTATGTTCATCAGGGATGATGTAAGATTCTAATATAACCTCTTTTATATCTTGTATAACCTCTTTTGTTTAAAAAGAGTACCAGGAGTGTGTTTTCAGTGTTTACACTAGGTTACTTAAGCTAAGCTATATTGTAATTTACTAGCAAAGCCGATGACTTGTAGATAGGAAATGTCTACC
>DWOZ01000254.1:0-10746 GCA_018251395.1 Choranthus vitellius
GTATTTTCGATGTTTATTATTAAGGTCTTATTATCCATTGAGTTCCACTATAGATCACAATGCTGCTCTAAACTATGTGGCAACTATAACAACTTATGCCAACAGTTGGTGATTTTCATTACTATTCATTTAGGATACAATAAAGTAGAATTTAATGATGATGAAATTGTGAAATCATATAAACAATATGCAAACAGAAAGCAAAATAAAAAAAGGAAAAGATAATTTGTAATGACCCTGACATAAAACCAGTTATAAAATTCATACTACAAATAAATTATTATAAAATTCATACTACAAACAAAATTTAATAATTTAAAATAAGGTTAGTATGCGCTAAATAAATGTAACATATCTGAAGGATTAATCAAATTTTTAACTAGGTAAAACATACAACAAATCAGCACACTCAAGTTACTATCTAGTCACACGACAAGTTAGGTTATGTGGTCGTGCATTATGCAATACCACATAATGTGACTAAATAGTTTATGTGGTACCCACTTGATCTTTCCAGTTCCCTCGCCGCCTGTGCTGCGCGCTCCAAGGCACTCGAATCAAATCTATAGGCTTCCATGGCCTTCTTCTCAGATTTTGTTAGGTTAACCGGAGGAGCACCCGCGGCCCCGGCCCCAGCATCGCCGGGAGGCCCGAGAGGCTCATCAGGCGGTGGCTGCTGCGGTCGCGAATACCCGAATAACCACGACATAATTAAATATTAAGAACTTAATTCATCGATTAGCAGACTGTACCAAGTCATAAGTTTTAATCGACCTATTCTAACACGAATTTATTGCCAATGCCGTTCAGACAAGCCGACAAGATAAAAAATATCAATGTCAACCAATGACAAAACATTGACATGACATTGAAGTTACTTTTTTATAAGTATTAATGGCAGTGGATTCTGTTCTTTCGGCACTAACGTTATGAAATTAGAAATGATGTGAAATCTGAGATTCTTATTTTATGTTAGATTATCACAAAATGAAAGTTAAGAATTCTTACTTTATTCATATTTCATGTCCAAACCTCTGACTCGCGTTTAAAGTTTTGCTAAGAAGAAATATAATATAAAAAAACACCATTTCTACATCCTTACTAATATTATAAATGCGAAAGTAACTGTCTATCTGTTACCTTTTCACATGTAAACTACTCAATTGACTTTCATTAAAATTGGTACAAAGAATAGAACATGAAAAAACATAAGCTACTTTTTATCGCTAAAGAAGGTTTGAACGTTTGTATAAAAGTTTGTTATTATCCATGTAACCAAGGATTTCTATAGTCATTAACTTATTAAAAAGGAATGTAACCAAGGATATCTATAGTCAGTAACGTATTAAAAAGGAAATAAATATTTAGTAGTGAAGGAAATAGCTAGTGAATACTAAATATTAAGGTGAAATCAGACAAAGACGCCTCGAAACGACGAACCTGGATCCTCAGTTCAAGAAGAAGAAAAGAAACACATGGCAACACTAGACTCTTGACATTTTTAATAAAAAAAGAGATTTTTCTTCTGCCAGTATCTTAACAAAAAGGAATTAAATAAAAACTGAAATTACTTTAAACTTGGCTAGGTGTACTACCTATATATATATATATTGGGGTTGCGAAATTATGAATATCAGACTGTATCTCTAGAGAAATTTGAAAGTAACTTTCTGGACAATACGCTTGAACCAATAAAAGCAAATACCAAAAAGAAATCCACTAGCCTTATTACCTTTGCGTGGCGTCTCGGCGTGGCGGCTATTTTGGAGCAAATTCACTAACAACAATTAAAATAATTTTCTGTGTCAAAAATCGACAATGATATATGTTGTGTAAAATTAATAGGGCATAAAATAAAAAAGTAGTCAATGTATTTTAAAGATTTTTATTTTAATAAATTTAAATAATATCTTTAAATAATATTAATATTGTAAATATTTGAGATTCTATAAATATGAGTAAAAGTTACATATATTATTAAAACAATAGTCAAGTATAAAAAGTCCTATTACCAGAGAACATATTTTCCAGATCTTAGTTAGGCAGAATTAAAGCAATATAAAAACAAAAATATTATGCACATTTAACTTACATACTAAATTATATAATTATATTTTGCATTGAGATTGAAGGTATATAAAGGCCGTATATGCGGATACGAGAAATGGACGAGTAAACTTAAAAATATATATGAGCTGCAATTAGTACAACCAAAACAAAACCAATATAAGATTCCCACTGGTAACATATTGTGATTCACAAACTCTGAGAATGGGAAAGATGGCGCCAAAACAATAATAATGCTACAATCGATACTGATCAGGTGGTTAATGGTTCCGTTGCTTTACGCTATTTGATAAATTAAATTCAACCTCTTTTTACGGTAAAGTGAAATAGAAACCTTTGATATTCAATCCAAATAAATTGTAGATGTACTGTACAAAATAAATAACAAAATCTAGTATCGCCACCGAATAGCAGGGTCTGGCACCTGTCTTTCCCATTAGATAAATTAAAATACTTAATCCTATTTATATATGTTAAACATCCAGAAGCATGTAAATGATGCTAACATTAAATCTATACACCAATCGATTTCATAGTTGAATACATCAAAGACAAGTGCTAATAATTATAAATTACAACTGAATTAGAACATTGTTTTATAACAGTATCAAATTATTTTTACGAGTCTTAACTTAAAGGACAGTTAGGGTGTTATCAAATTATGTTAATTTAACAGCCTTATGCATAAAGTATCAACCGTGATTTAAACCTTTATCAGTTAAAGTATGCTTTGTGATATTTTGTTATACGATATTTATAATACGTATGGATGCGAGGCAGATTTGATTGATGACCTTAAACCACTCGACTAAGCGAATCGAATCGAGTCGAATCGTAGTCAAGCGCTTATGGAAGATAAGAAGACATAAGGACAAAAAGAAACAAAAAGGAAGAGTATATAATTCACGCACGTCATACAGCAGATTACAAATAATATGATACCAGAATGATGTTATAACTCAAAATTGCCTAAAATCGCTACATCAATACAGATCATCATGGGAAATGAGCATTAAGCACTGAATCAGACACAGTGGGAAACTGCCTTTTGAGACAAAACATAATTTACTTTTAAAAGTTTATAAGACGATTGATATATTTATAAACGGGGCCATAGATCTATAACCGAGACAGTTTAATGACCATCTGCAATTTCATCTATCCATTATGACTGAAAAGTTACTAAGCTGTTAATGACTAAAGGATAACGGATAGATGGATTGAAAACGGACGGTAATGGTCACACATCTGGTGAGAAATGTACAACTGAAAGATGCGCTACATACTGAAACAACTATATCTATTGGCAGTGTTCAAATAAAAATCCAGCATATTTAGCAGATATGTAAACTTGTCTGCAGGTAGTCTTAAATAGTACAACTGAACTTTATTCTTATAGGAATAAACGTTGTTGTAAACACAACTGTAAATACGAAATCGAAAATTGGCCTCCGTTCAGTCTATGGAGTAGTTACCACGAAGTTTTACTAATTAAAGTGCTAGAATTGTGATGACGAGTACGTACATACCTAAGTGCCACCGATCATGCTACTGGGTCTATTGAACACTATTTTATAATTGATATGGAAAACACACAAATCCCCTATTAAAAGGGTCTACTCACTTTGAACTACACACACATTAATCCCAAAATTGCTATATATTGGACATCGATATACAATTATATGTGATTATGTTTTTATACTTATCACTATGGGAAATGTCACAAAAGCTTTCTTTTTATTTTGCGGGGTATCTACCGAGGGTTATCATATTTAATATAACATCAATTAGACATAAAGAATCGTTAGAGGGTGAATGATGAGGAATGGTTAGACCCAAGCGAATGATGTTGACCGGAGGGCATATGTCGAATGTCGATTATCATCTCATCGCCTGTACCGTCCGAGATACGCCGAACAGTTGGGGCACCGGTGGTGGACGTCCATGCAGCTATCGATGCAGCACGGTATCAGGCAGCAGCCGCAGAAACACCTATAATTTCGTGTCATTTAATTTTCGAATATGAAGAATAAAGAGAAGATAAAAATTTAGCCCAAGCCTATTGAAGACCAGGACCCGACCAGGATATGAAGGATGGTCTCTCCTATTGTAAGTCATTGGACTCGCGTTCAATATAGATGATGGGCACCATAAAGTACTAATTGAAGTCTGTGATATCAGATGTGATAACACCACTTTTTTTAGCAACAAATTAATACTTAATAATTTTATGCCAGCAACACCTCACATAATAAAATTATTCTGTCATAAATTCCAAAAAAACCTTTGTGGTTATGTTTAAATGTATCATAAGTATTTTGTTTTGCTTGTAAGTAAATCCGTTTGAAACTCTATACAATTTAAAGTTAATTTAAATTATATCTTGTATATCAATTACTTTTTACTACATAAATATTCCATTGTATGTTTGAGCACCATTTATTACTAATTCCTTCCTTAAATTCGCTGTTTAGATGTCTAAATTTTGATGGAATAATAATAAACTTACCCCATAACAAATATGATAGCTCCAGACACCATGGCAATCAGGCCTGGCTTGGTCTTTGTAGCTGTATCAATCTCAGCATGGCAACTGGGGCATATCATGTGGGTAGGCTGAGGCCCCACTGGTACAACCGTGGTCACTATTTGAGGTCCAGATGCTGAAAACAAACAACAAAATTTAAATCATGTAAATGACAATGCAGTACATATACATAAGTGGTCTCAGGATTTTGGTTGTGTGTTAGTATTGTTCATGACACGGAGCATCCTCATGTGGATATTTGTTTTACTGATAAGCAGGCAAACATGCAGGCAGGTCAACTGATAGTAAATGACCACTGGCACTCTCAAAAACTTGCAACACAAAGCTGGTAAGTCATCAATGCATTGCCTGCCAGAAGGATAGTAGTAGCACACATGGGGAATACACAGAGAGAAGGGAAGCTGTATATTGTGACAACAACTGGAATAATGACACAGATTGACCCCAAATACACCACCAATTATCGTTTCAGCATGGGAATACTATTGGTATTGTTAATGACTACCAGGTGACCTGTTTGCTTGTTGGCCTGCCTAGCCTGGCCACAATGTATTAAAAAGAAAAGATGGTATTAATATGTTGAAAATAAATACTTTAATCCTGTGAATTTAAGAAGACTTATAACAGATTGGCAGGTTGTGTTTGAGCAGGTCTCAGAAAAAGGCTTTCAAGATGAAAGGGCTTTTGGGGGTTAAACATAGATAAGATAGCACTGCATGATAGTGTGCAGTGTGTCAACTAATATTGACACATATAAATGGTAGCATTTCATTGTTTTAATTTTTCAAATGTTTTATTCGTAATATTAGAATCCTACTAATATTGTAAATGTGAAATTTTGTGGGGATGGATAGATATTTGTTACTCTTTCATCCATTTGATTTGATAAAAAGGGAGATAAAAGTTACTTTGCATCAAGATACCCTGACAAACTATGTGTACTACCTTCCCGAACAGCATTGCATTCTAGGAATTTGATGCACATGTGTATTAAAATATCTAATAGAGTACCAAGTGAAATTAAAAAATTGACATATGCAAAATTTAAAATAGAGTTACATAAATGGCTACTTAACAAATGCTTTTATTCCATGAAAGAATTTGTTAATTTGACATAACCTATTAATTTTAATTATTTATATTATTACATTATATCCATGACATGATTGAATTTTATAATTTTATGATTGTTTATATTATCAACAAATATAAAGTAAAATATAAGAGTTTAAAAATTATGTTACGATCACAATAAATATACTGTTATGATTTGTACACATGTTGTGTCATTTTATTTCATTTCATTTCATATGTAGTAACAAGAAATGCCATCGCACCAAATTTACCTATGTAATGTTACATTGCAAACAACATTACACACATGCCACATACAGTGTAATATTTTGAATAATAAAAGGAGTATGAAATCAAATCTCGTCCGCATGATTTGTGAGCTCTACCATAGTTGCCAAACCTGATCATTGTAACTACCACAGTCGCTTGGTCACACACTGACCATGCACACCATCATACTGGTGACCAGAACACACCATATAAAACAATTGTGTAAACTTAATCAAATTACACTGAAGGACTATGCATTTTATGTCACTGAGTTTTGTAGTTAAATGGAGGGAATGTCAATATTTGTTTTATATAATTCATTAAGTGCCAATTTACAAACCCATGTATGAATATTTTTCACAAAATACATTTTTTTTTACTTTAACAAGTTGTTATTTACTCTCTCAACCTAACTTGTACAACTTAGTTCAGTCCTACATATACAGTGGGTGTAGATTCAAGGAGATTTTATAGCTAACCAATAAAACAGATCTATGTCAAGTTTGTAGAAATATTTATAAGATAGTATAGTTATATATATTTATATATAATGGAGATGAGTATACAGGTTGAACGAATTTGATTTTTAAAACATAAATTTGTAGAAATACTGACTAAATGACAGTCTAAATAAAATATAAACAAATTTAATGTGTAATATGTGACTAAACATCATCTTTCAGTGAGATATTTAAATTTAATGTACATTCGGTAGTACCAGTTTATATGCCAAGGTTGGTAAAAGTGTTACAGGACTTCCAAGGAACAATATTTATATATTTTAAATTTATATGTGTGACCTCTTTATTGCCGCAATAAATTTAAACTGTTACAAGGACAGATGACATCACTGCCAAATTTCAATTTACAGTACACAAGTTGTACCAGACATGTATGATACTTACATGGTGGGTATTGTGGTGTGTAGGGACTCGAAGGTCCCACTCCCCCCACGGCCTGCGAGTAGCTCGGAGGCGCCGCTGGCGGGGGTTGAATCGTCTCCCGTCCATTCGTCAGCCTGTACGGCGGCGGATTCATACCTTTGTCCATTTCTACACAATAAATAAAAAAAAATGTAAACAACCGACGCCAGATGAGTCTACATTCAATTTGGCATAACCATAAATGATGCAATATAATCTTGACTCTATTTTTAGGTATGATTCCACCAAGCTATGTAACGCAGATGTTAGCGTTTCACCGCAAACCACAAGTGACGGTTAGCAGAAAAATAAGAATATCGATCAGTCATATTGATTCGGGTTGGAGAGAATGAACTTAAAGTTTAATTCTTTTGTCTACTTTCAGACATCAACTCTTATCTCAATAGCATTTTACAAACGAACCTATTGTAAGTTGGATTCCTTTTCTTCAATCAAATCACGAAATTCTGTGCAAATCGCCAATGACACCAACCACACCACAACCAACAATTTTCTTACTAAACCACAGACTAACAAAATTTGCAATACTTAGATGATACAATGATGATACCACTGGCCGCTGGCCTGTATTATTCTGGATACAATATACCAATTGCCGTACAAAATTAGTCATAGCCTGGTTATAATTATTTATCAAATTAAATAAATATTTTAAAATTTGCCTGCATTGAAATTTGGAGGCATTCTAGTTGAATTCAACCAAGTTCAACTTATAAAGACGTGGTGACCTCAAACATTCGGTTTTACACACTTTTTACAATAACTATTTTAAAGCTAATTAAATTGTCGAAGAAACGGCTTCATTCGCAACCTACTTATACTTAATACTGTAATTAAGTAACACTTACCGGTATTGTTATGTATTAAGGTTTTATTTTAATTACTTCTTTTTCTGATATTGAGAATCGAACTTAGCACTTTTGTCTTGTCGCTTGGAAATTTGAGATGAATGGAGTGAAACCGTATTATTTTAAATAAGAGCGATCAGCAACCAATATTTGACCCCTATTTCCTTGAGTATTACACATTAATATGGTCGATCACGAGAAGTCCGCACACCGTGGATCAATTGAATTTCAAATTGAGCAAAATTAAATTTTCGATAATAAATAAATGGCGTAGTAAAAAGCGAAAGCTACAATCCCTTAGTTTATTCCGGGTTCAAATAATAAAGACATTGACTATCTCTTCCTGGTGTGTGACTATTGCAAAACATGCCTGAAGCAAACTGCGTACCAGGATTGGGTTAAAGGGTGTAATCTCGGAAGTACAGATCTACGCCAACTTAAGAAGAGATTCAATGCTGCCTCCCGATCCTCCAAGAAACAAATCGCCAGGGCAAAGTTCAAGCACATCCGCAGAACAGGCAAGAGACTTTTAAGTCTCCCTTGTGGTAGTCGAGCCTTTTGGTCTCTAGCCAAAGCTATCCAAGGCAATTTCTGCAAATCGTCTCTTCCACCTTTGCGCAAAGCAGATGATACCCTGGCCCATAACGCAAAAGAGAAGGCCGACATGTTGGGCACACTCTTTGCGTCAAACTCGACTCTTGATGACGGAGGAACCACACCGCCTACCATCCCGCAGTGTGAGGAGCTTATGTGCGACGTACGTTTCAATCAAAGCGCTGTACGCCAAGCTCTTCGTTCCCTCGACATCAACAAGTCGAGTGGGCCGGACGGTATTCCTGCTGTTGTGTTAAAAACGTGCGCTCCGGAGTTGACCCCGGTTTTAACGCGCCTATTCCAACTCTCCTATTCTGCCGGCATTGTGCCGTCTCCATGGAAGGTTGCCTTAGTTCACCCTATTCCCAAAAAAGGAGATGGATCGAATCCATGCAACTACAGACCAATTGCAATAACCTCCCTGTTCTCGAAACTCATGGAGCGCATTATTAACACCCAACTGCTCCGGTATCTGGAAGATCACAAGCTGATTAGTGACCGTCAGTACGGTTTCCGAAATGGCAGGTCGGCTTGTGATCTTTTAGTATACCTTACACATTGCTGGGCTGCAGCAATCGAGAGCAAGGGAGAAGCATTGGCTGTCAGTTTGGATGTCGCAAAGGCCTTCGACAGAGTCTGGCATAAGGCTTTATTGTCTAAGCTGCCTTCCTACGGAGTACCCGAGAAATTATGCAAGTGGATTGCCAGCTTTTTATCGGAGCGGAGCATAAAGGTCGTTGTCGACGGTACTTGCTCGGACACCAAGCCCATAAACGCTGGCGTCCCTCAAGGCTCCGTGCTTTCACCCACTCTGTTCATCATGCATATCAATGATATGCTCGATATCGAGAATATGCACTGTTATGCTGATGACAGTACTGGTGATGCACGCTACACAGGCCACACAAATTTATCTCGGGTGCAGATCGAGGAGAAGAGGAATAAACTTGTGTCCGAAGTAGAGGCATCTCTGGAGCGGGTCTCTGAGTGGGGTAAACGGAATTTAGTCCAGTTTAACCCCGGGAAGACACAAGTTTGCGCGTTAACCGCTAAAAAATCCCCATTCGTCATAGCGCCACGGTTCCAGAACATTCCCCTTAACATCTCTAATAGCATTGGGATCCTAGGTGTCGACATTTCGAGTGAAGTCCAGTTTCGGGATCACTTGGTGAGTAAGGCCAAACTAGCATCAAAGAAGTTGGGTGTCCTCATTAGGGCTAAGCAGTACTTCATGCCTAAGCAGAGACTGCTTCTATATAAGGCGCAAGTTAGACCACACATGGAGTACTGCTCCCACCTTTGGGCTGGAGCCCCAGCTTGCCAAGTTAGCCCCTTCAACCGAATGCAGCAGCGAGCTTCTTGTCGACGATCCCTTGCTCACAGACTGAGACTAGAGCCGTAAATAAGGTATTTTGGGCATCAAGCAAGTATCAAAACAGTGCTCCCCAGAACGATTTTGGGCCCTCCACTAAAATACCAAATCAAAAACCCTTCAGACGTTCAAACACCCAAGTTAAGAGCGGTGTACACCCGCTGGCACTTATACAAGGCAAAAATTTGGATTCCTTTCGAGGCACAAGTGGCAAACACATAGGACGACGAGGACAACATCCCTCGCAAAGATATGCAAGAGCACACTCTCCCGTATCCCGCCGGGGTCGGAATGATCGTGCTAGCAGGAAGTATTGACTTGCCGAATTGGCCTTTTCATGCCGGTCAGCTTCGCAAGTACTATCTGCTTTGCTGGGAACTGCTGGGAGTGGATGAGGGCACCGCGTTACATCCTCAAATCAATAAAAGGTTATCGAATTCCGTTCAGAGCAAAGCCCCCACTGTATCGACCGAAATACGGACAACAAACGCCACAATTGGAAGAAGCGTCACTAATAATAAACAACATGACAGAGCAAGGTGCGCTCGAGGCGGTCAAACCCTCGCCCAGCTTTTTTGCGACCCAAAACCGATGGCACACTAAGGCCAATTTTCAACATAGAGAAAAACGATTTTGTCCACACGGGGAGATTAATAATGTTCATCGTGTGCCAGAGTTTCTACAACCTTTCGACTGGCTGGTGAAGATAGACCTCCACCAGGCGTACTTACACCTTTCGCCGATAGCAAAAACTCACAGACGCTTCCTCTGTCCAGGTTCTTATCTACTTGGACGACTTCCTCTTGGTAAACCAGAACCCAGCCTCATTAAAAGAGCACGTCAATCTAACAGTGAGCACATTAAAATTCCTAGGCTGGTAAATAAACTCGGGGAAGTCTAACTCCACACCACACAAACCGCTGGAATTTGATGATTGCTGAACCTACAAAGAATCATAGATATGAACTTCGCGAGCTTCGTAGTCCCGAGGTGTCGCCTTCATTATCGCTCACTTCAAGCGCAAGC
>DWOZ01000255.1:0-10737 GCA_018251395.1 Choranthus vitellius
AGGCAACATTGGTGTGAGCAGCTAGGGGTGTCGAGAGGTGCGGCACCGATTTCACCTAAGATTTCATCTAAGAGATGGCTTCCTCGTTATTACGCCATTAGACACTTCCACCCCCGAGCATATAGCTCTAGTGACTCCACTCTAGCCTGCCAATTAAGGCAAGCACAAAGGTGGGGGCTTGTTCCTCAATCTCCGATCCACCTACTGGAGATTAGGAACGGGGGGTTCCTCCGGGAACAATCAGGTTCTTCATCGTGTCGTTCAAGCTGCTCTGTGGGCTTATTATTATTATATCAAAAACGTATAACGTAAATCTTTCTTACGTATAACATTATTTTGTAATGGTGGCCGAGGTTTAGCTGTATAATCGAGGGTACTGTGCAGGAGGGTGGCGAGGAGGGGCACGACATGTTCGTGAAGAGCGCGGACGCTCACAACCTGCTGCGGCCGGAGTTCGTCGAGAGTCTCTGGTACATGTACCAGCTCACCGGAAACACTACCTACCAGGACTGGGGCTGGCAGGTCTTCCAGGTTCGTAACACTAGCTTCCTCAACTAACACCGAACTGACTATTCCTAGCCCAATGATTTATGTACATTCTTATTTGTTTATGTAATCTATTCCAAGGAAGAGGCGTGAAAGGGTTGTATAATAACTTCTGAAACTTGGAGCAGCGTTGTGGAGTATGGTCCAGGCCTCCTGAGTTACAAGGGGAGACGTGTGCTCAGCAGTGAGACATTGATAGGATAAGGTAGAAATAAATTATAACGAAAACCAAAAAGAAAAAAAAATATTTTGTATTTTCACTACCATCCATCCGCGGCTTTTCCCACGTTGTTATTAATTTATTTCGAATTTATAATCAATTATCATCATATTCCATACAATTTATACATAACCTTAAATACTCTAAAACCTTCCTCGGGGATTGTTCTATGTATAGGTAAAAACATCATATAAATCCGTTCAGTAGATTTTGAGTTCATCGCGAACATACAGACAAATGCGGTGAGGGAACTTAGTTGTATAGTAGCAGTTAATTTCTTTATTTCAAATTGTCAGGCGTTCGAGAAGCACTGTCGCGTCGAGAATGGGTACACGTCGATCGCTGATGTGCGCAGCGTGGCTGAAGGGGGCGCGGGCGGGGCTGGTGGCGCGGGCGGCGCGCGCGACATGATGGAGAGCTTCTTCCTCTCGGAGACCCTCAAGTACCTGTACCTTCTGTTCAGCGACGATCGGTACCTACTCGACCTGCGTCGGTTCGTCATCAACTCGGAGGCGCACGCGCTACCCATCAGAGATCACTAGACTGACTGACTGATCAAGAAATATTGAGCGTCTGCCCAACTGACTGATCCTATCTACGCGAAATATTGAGCGATGGGAACGTTTAGTAATAATAAACTTATATTTATTCCACAAGTACATTCTAGTTGTTTCTAGTTTTAAGGGAATGATCTTGAAGAGTTGGCAATCGACCGCAGCACCAGTAGCGATGGGCGATCATATTTTATGATCTTGTGGAAAGAGAAAAAGTTTGGATTCCAGTAAATTATGTATACTATAATAAATGTGGGTAAGTTTTAAATACGTAGGTAAATTACGCGTACTAATAAAAAGAATGATAGATATACCAAATATTGATGTATGTATTTAATTTATTTAACTTTCTAGTTTAATGAAGTCGTCATTTGATTTGTAAATAAACTACGTAGTTACCAACAACCTAGTTTGTGTTAAATTGTAATCGTTTTTTAGAGGTGCGTCGACTTGTGTACGATAGCGTCGTGTCGTGTCGTGTCGCGTCGTGTCATATCATGTTGTGTTGTGTCGTCCGCAGCGGACGTTCAGGCCTTCCCAGAGAGAGAGAGGGGATTGTCGTTCGCACAATATTTTATTTATATTATTTTTGTATTGCAACTACTATTTAATAAATAATGACCGATTATTTTATAAACAAAAATGATTATATTGTAATTTTAATGATAAATAATAATTTAGGAATAAATTTTTACATCACTTCTTTATCACCTATATATAAAGAATGGTACTTGATATTAATTTATTGTCTATGTACGTAAGCAATATTTAACCATACTTACTAAACTAATATTTAAGGGTATTTACCGGCGTTTCATGTCAACTTTTATAAGTGTTTTGTATTTTATGACGGCTCCTTTACACCAGTATTGGTGAAAATATGGCGTACATGAGTTTTATAAGCATAATAAAAAGATCTTTTTTCAAATGAGACATAAGCAATTCAGTAAATGTTTTGGTGATTTATGGATGTCTGAGTCAAACAATATTGTCTATGTTACTTAGCAATGTCAGTCGCAATCTTTATTTATTTTAAACACTAGTTTTTAACCGCAAATACGTGCGCGTGAAACGCAGGTCGAACTTTAATAACGTATTTTAATCCATTCTTAACTTTTTCCGAATATAGTAGCCTATGTTATTCCTTAACTTCTAGTCTCACTCCGTCATAATTTACATCCAAATCGGTTCAATGGTTTAGGCGTGAAAGCGTAACAGACAGAATTAATTTCGCATTTATAATAATAGTAAGTTATTAATAAATAATGGTAATAACTTGGTTACTGATTCTCGCGGCGTGTGAAGACCTACGGGTTCGTTGGTGAGAAGAGGCCCTAGGAACAATTTCTAATGAGACTCAAACACAGGAGATATTTGGGATAATCATTTTTCCCAACAGGGCCTCCGAGCAAAGGATAACAATGAAATCCAAAACTATTTTTAGAATATATGTTTGTTTGTCGGTTTTTATGTTTGTCTGTGCGTTTGTGCGCGCAAATCGAAACTGATCAGATTTGAATGTGGTTTTGTAGATGTATTATTATTAGCTTAAATTATCATTTCGTGTTTGTTACTTTTAAATGTGTTCACTAGAAAAAATGTTCATTCAAAGAATCCTATCTACGGCATTTATTTGATTATTTATATCTAATATGGATTGTTATTTTACCAAAAGATATGTAAGCTTCATACAGACCGGGTTTCATGTTTTGATATGCTTTGGTTATATTTTATTGATTTCTGGGGTATAGAAGCGTAGCACGAGTCATTTGTAATATTGTAACGAATATTACATGAAATAGAACTTTTCTGTATCTACATCTGATATCTAATATCTTAATTCTTTCTTATTTGGGGTTATCGCTATTTTCATTTCCTTTTCATACCCAACTCGCATTTTTGACAAATAAACGGTGCATTCGTTTAATTACATAAATGATTGTAATTTGGCTGACTTAATTCCAGAGCGATAATGACATATTGTAGCTTATATTACAACTCCGCGGACATTTAGTTTTACCGGTTTTCAGGTCACCTTATGTTGTTATTTAAAAAAACATTATTAGGTCACCTTATGTTATTTGTAAAAAATCATTTATATCTCTAAATTCTAATATTAAGCGGCGATTTGACAAACCCAGAGAGATGTTTTATTGATATAAAAACTAAAACAGTTTTTGTTTCTCTTGAAAGTCGTAAGATTGCATATTCGCATTGTTGTAATATATACTACGTAGACCGGTTCATCTTTTTAAATTTATATGACCATTGAAAACATGACATGATTGTTCTCTATTATTATGTAAAATGAAATGATTGTAGTTGTTCCGATGTGATTGTCATATATTTTCTTGATAATGTTTTCCTACAATGTTTTTTATATTTAGGCATAAGTTGAATATTTATATATTTTTATTTTAACGAAAGATTTGCTTTCTGCTTTCATTGTTTCGTCCAGACTCCTACCTACTGTATAATTTTTGACTGTTGTGGATATATTAAATATATCTATCATTAACAAGAGTTATTATTGGTCCTCCATACCTTTTTAATTTAGTGATGGCTGTTTTTGAGTAAGTATCAAAGCAAGCATTTTGCAACCCGACTCGGCAAATATTCTTTAAAGTCAAGAGGGAATAGGCTATTACTAAATTAGTGTGCTTCACAATTTAAAACCAATTCACCGCTTACTATCGGGTGGGATAGTTGTCAAGCACACATTTATAGAAAGGAAAGAAAAATATATAAGTATGTAAGATATTTCATAACATGAATAAATAATAAATGCTTCTAAACTTATTTAGTATACATTTTTACGCAACAACTCTTCCGAATTGGTCGAAAAATAGTTTCAGTAGAAAAAATCTGAATACAAGAGCAACAGCTACCACCGCCATCTAGTTGACCGTCGTGACGATTTATTATATAGAAAATAAGATAATTTAAATAAAACGAAGTTCAGTGCTAGAATCGAAGAACCTTTTATTCCGAGTACTTACAAATCTTAGTCTGAAGTATCACATCAATTCGTAACCATATCGTAATAATGAAGTATAAGTTAAATACTTAGCAAACTAATTATTTCAGTTTAATTAAAAAAATATAAGATACGATTAGGTATTACATAAATGCAACATTGTATCATAAACGTAAAAATAAACTCCTACATCAGTGCCCTCTGCCAAAAATTTAGAAATAAAGGATTTAAAAAATCATAAAAAAACTTTCATACTTTAAAAATGTTACTGTTTAAACAATTTTTCAAGCAAATTGGATTATAGAAATTGGGTAAAATCTTAGTTGTAAAATTCTGTTAGCAACAGACGAATTTATATGAAGTGCAGTTGAAGCAATGCCAGCATATTTTTGTTCTAAAAATATTATTGTCTGATTGCATTTGCCATAAATTGACATTAATATTATAATCAATACTTCTTTTAATTCACCTGATGTTTGTTACAGTTATGATTTAAGATTTCATAAAAGGCCTTTCGAAATGGCAGACTAGTTAAAACATTTTAGTAATAAAACAAAAGTATAACGATATAATTCAGGGTTAAAAAAATATAAACACCTAGCCTGTGAATTAAAACAGAACTCTATTAAAAAAATATCTTGGAAGTCATTAAAACTAGTTTTTGTCAGGAGGCACCAATATATTCCATTCTATCCCCTACATTACAATAATTTACAGTAAATGGAGTACTTTCAAAATACACATAAACACTGAGAAACATAAATGGATACCAAGTTAGTATCATTTATAAAAACGGAGTCTAAATGTCACACGAACAATATTTAAAACGAAGCAAATAATTTACAAAACTCCTTTATATACGTGACGACACGCGATGACGTAAAAGATATCTTCCTTCTCTTTCACATATACATACCTCTCTTTCTCTAAAGTTCAGTTCCTATCCCATATTCAGTCTGACATTGATCGTATGACCATACGATATTTGTCAGTCTGTATGTCATCGACCACCATTATTATTCACACGTAATTTACACAATTATCCCTAACAACATATCAACCAGTCTTTCGTGTCATCACGTATTAATACACACTAATAAAATGTATGAAATATAGTCACATTAAGCACTTACTTTATTACTCTTCCAAAATTAACAATTAATGAGATCTTTTAATATAATAGACAAGTAATTATTATTGTGATATGTTGCTTTAGACGAGTGATAACAAAACTGTTTAGCAGAGCAAACTATTACATTTTGTAGTTATTATTTTTGTTTTGGCTAATCGTAAAATAAATTAAATTTAAAAATCTTCAAGATGTATGCATGCCGTCATTTGTTTAATTTACTAAACGTTAAAACGTAAATATAAAGTATAATAACCTTATTATGTCCATCACTCGTCTAAACCTACTCTGCACTATTTACACAAGCTGTATATAAAACATAATTATGTATTACTCAAACAAAAGTATTTTAGTTTAAAGTTTAAGTTTTCTCAATAAATGCTTTCACATCAGATGTTTTAACATATTAACTACGTTAAGGATGGGAGAGTATTAAATTACCATTCCGAAGAACGCCACCAACGCCAGATGTTAGCGACAGACAGCAATACGATTATATATTGGAAATGGGATGTTGAAAAAACATACAATTTAGTCATGAAATGTTTTCGTAAAATGTATTATGAATTTATAAATTATTTTATTTATATACAATTACGAAATTACGTGATTTCGATTGATTGTGATTTCGAACCGAAGTCACTTAGTTGACAATTGTTGCACTTCAGAAATAGCGAGAAACTGACGTCATATAAAGTTTATAAAATACAGAATTTATGCATGATTTTTTCCCAAAAATAATAAACATCCCAGTAAAATATCAATATTCTATGACGTCCGCCGTAGCTGCAAATATAATCCGCCCCCTGTCACTGAAATCTGTCGCCTGCCGCGTTCTACGGAATCGCACCTTTAGACATTAATTAAATCTATCCCGTAAGTACATTTAAGTGCGTATGACGTTCAACATTAATATAACGACAGACATAAATCACTCTTAAGAGTGAAATTATATTTTTAAAGCTCTAATTAGAAAAAGAAAACAATATTCACTACCACCTCGTGTGCGAAACAGACACATATATTTTTAACGCTATGGTTACTTACTTAAAACAACACCAATACGTTTTTAATCTATTATCAAGCTTTACTACAAGTGTATGGTCGAAGGAAATATTAAATGTTGTACTTTTATTTGATTATAATCGCTTAGTTATAATAGTATAATTAGCTAATAGCTAATTGTTTATCTATATAAACCTTCATATGTTAAAACTGTCAGGTATACATTACGTAGTCCAATAACACATACTTGTAGCAATAGCTATTCAAGACACAATTGTAAATACAAATACAACGTAACATAATTAAGATCTAGATACATAAAACAAGTTCAAAAATAATATTTATAACGTTCATTAATAAATCTAGAAAATGTTATAGACGTATTTCTATCAAGTTGGTGCACGCGTATTTACAATTAATTGCTATAAATATTTACATCAATAACTTACAAATAAACACTACACTGAATTTCAAAATGGAACTTTTAAAATGGAACATCGCATTTCACCTTACTTTGGGGAATTAGTACATATTTTTTAATACTATGACAAAGTTAAAAAAAAACAGAAATAAAAATAACATTCGAATACCATGACGAACGAAAAGTTGTGACCGAAAACCGCCAAACCAATACGTTAGTGACAAATGGGAAAAAATGTTTACACACACAGCAGTGCCACCTAGAGACTTAAATTTTACACTTATCTAGGAACAATGGCCGATGAATCACACACTCTTTACAGAAAACCGTATCAAATTCAACAAATCAAACAAAACTCTCATCCCAAACACATTCCATCGTGGATAAGAACGAATATTCAAATAAAAAAAACTGTCACGATCGATCACACAAATAAATTAACTACTAACATTTTCACCTACTTCTTAGCACTTTGATGAATAAATAATATCTTGATTGGGAATGATGATAATTCATTATAGGAAGGATAAGATGGCAATGATAATATAAAGAGTGGGATGTTGTAGCAGTAATATGACCGTGGCCAATTTATAAATTGTGGAGATCGTAGAAGTACAGGCACAGCATGGTATACCAATAATGACGATGACATCCCGTTTACCGTTGGGTTTGTAAACTAATTTATGGAAATAGATGCCTGAATTCGATTAGAACTTGCTTCGATGGAAAAAAATTGCAAGAAAACCTACACACCGAAGGCTACCTAAATTACTATGATTTGTTCCTCAGTTATGAGAGCAGAATCGAGCCCCGAAATGGCACCATGGATTAAGCATGATTTAATGATTCAATGACGGTCACGGTGATGACGAGATGCATATTTTAACCAAGTTATGAATTTATACACAATTTAATGTAAAAAGCAATCTAAGATTCATAAACCATTTAGCCCGATTTTAATAGCGTCTGGCAATAATTACATAACAAGGCAACGTGTAACTAATTTATGTACAACCAATCAAAGACGAGCATGCATTATTAAGTTTTTTATTACACTTCATTAACAGGTATATATTATCATTTCCACCATATCAACTACGAATATTATATCGAAAGATTAAACATTATTTTTTTATAACATTTTATTAAAAATGGAAGTAATAATTTTACTATTACAACACCTAGATTTACGGATTACGACAAATGTACAACCATTGAAGAGAAATCACATTTAAGTAGAGTATAATGAGGACATTACATCTATGCCAGCTATTCTCATTGCCATACGGAATGTTGCCATCGCGAAGATTATGTCACTAACTTGTTGGAGTTCTTTCCATAACGCACTCCACTCGAGCTACGATCTATCTGAGGAATACATATCGGAATGAAACGCACATTTTCTATAATTTTTTTGGGGATATATTTTTTCTGTTTTTGTTCTACAATTTTAAATTGACGACATCAATGAATAAAGTTTTGACTGTAATTTGGAAGTTTAAAGAAATAGACTCTAAATTACTAATACTACTATTTATATATAAAGCTAAATGTTTTATATCCAGTCTAATGTTATTACTGAATACAATATCGACAAAGATTTAGTAAAATGTACCATTTAGTATATACTTTAAGTAGTAGTATTTAGTATATACTTTAAGTATTAGTATATACTTTAATATACATGACTCTGCCGCTTTACGCTAATAGCAGCGGCAACCTTAAAACAAATTATATTTCTAGGACTTTCACTATTAACATATTCTTAGTGTTAAGCAATATGCTAGGGAATATTCCTAGCCCCTGTCATTTCCATAATCTAGTTCCCGCAACACGTCACATTTTACCATCTGTGATTCCTCGACAAATGATTTATCATTACCTTCCATCATAGTTACCATCCATTTAACTTTGGCGTACGCTGTGTACACATACAAACGCGTCCGTATTATTTAGTCAAAACGTCATATTTATGTTTAGGGTACTTGACTTTATAACTAGTTTCATATATTAATCGAATCAACTTCTCATAATATAATCTTTAGACATTTTATATAAGATTTAATAATTTAAGATGTATTGATTATAACTTTAACGTCAAGTACCATTGTTTGGACCTTTAATATGTATGGATTCGTAATAATCTTTATTTACTTATACTAATTGTATTTAGCTAAAGCAACAACATATTCTTATATACAATAGTTATCAATGCCTGAAGTATGTTCGAATAGGATTGACAAATAAGTGCTTCATTAAAAGATACACATGAAAAATTGTTACTAATTTAAAAATGCGAAACGATTTGTTACGCTTTCGCGCCTAAACCACTGAACCGACTTTGATAAAACTTTGGTACAGAGATAGATAAAAGCTCGAGAAAGAAATAGAGGATGAAGTTTATAGGAAACTTCGTTATTGTCGAAATTTCGTATTTATGCACTTTAAAAAATGGTGTTAAAATTGTACTCAAATACTTAGATAGCCCTAATTATGTATACAGTAAAATGCGTGTTCGCTTTGAGGAAAAAGTTTCAAGATTTTATTTAGAAGTAAATTCGAAGTGTCTTTTCAAAGCTATTTTACGTAATGCTGGTAAATATTTATAAAATCCGTAGCGGTGCCATGCAAAGTATAATTTAGTTATAATTAGTTCCACTAGCTGGCGGCGCGCAAGTTATGTTTTGAGTAAAAGCTACAAATATTTCATACATTAGTATTGAAATTCTAAGGAAATTTCCAGAACTTCAATCTTCCATTTTGGCTGAAAAGCGAAGAATGAATTGCAATCACTACAGACTCATACTCCAGAGATTGAACGTTTACTTACCAGCCTTATCTAAATATCTTAATATACACAGATATCCAAATATTATGTATAATGAAAATGGAAGCGAAGTTAACGATTTTTTATAAATTCACTGTAATTGATATATTTCCTTGTTTTTAATTATTTGTTTTATTTTATTATATCAATAAATATATTTAGAACTAAAAAGGACCGTCGTCGTTTGGTAAAAAGAATCAATTTAAAATTGTTTTATAAGAATTTGCTATTTGTGCACTTTCATGACCTAAATAAAATAAATGAACCCAAACTTCAATAAACGCTACGTACTTATGACAACGCTTATATAATAAAGTTTTGCTTTATTTTGTATTTTAATGTAAGCTGACAAATTAAACATTTAATTAAATAATTTAAAATATAATTTATTTCCTGTGAATTATTTTTAATTTGGTCTGGTACATTTTTTTTTAAATTAAATATACTAAAACGAATTTGTCATAATTGTGAAGGATTTCGTCTAAAATTTTACAAACACTACAATTTGTTAAATAAATATAACATAAAATTATTGATTTTAACGCACTAAACGCGACAAAAGCTAAAATCTGTATGATAAACCTGTTATTGTATAAGACTCTGGTGATAGAAACACATTAAACATCATGAAAATATGACACTTTTCTAAAATTTCTCTACACATCAAGACTAAAAATATACACAACAATTTGGATACATCTTAGTTCAATAATAATCGCGAATTCACGCAGTAAAATAGTAAATTCACTACACATAGATCCAAATTATATATAGCATGTTTAGTATATAATTACAAATCAAATACCGGTTTTATAATAAATGATGTACTAACATGTTTTTTGATTTAAAAGGAATTCTACTAAATTAGAAATTTTTCGTAGTAAATTGACGAAAAGGAGACCCGTTTGGCAAGGATAGGGGCTTTCTCAAAAAAAAAATCTGTATAGATACCTATAACTCAGCGCGCCCGTCAGACGGGTCCTGTATGTTTCCAGTTTTAGGGTTTAATTCATTTAAAAAAATGGAAGTCTCAGATGGGTACATAATCCCTGTCCATT